>SSNQ01034591.1:838688-853688 GCA_006942095.1 Nothobranchius kuhntae | reverse complement strand
CGATCGGCTCCAAAGAGGTTCTGGCAAACTGTCCGGCGCCTCAGGAGAGGGAGGCAGCAACTCGCTCACACTGTTTACAGTGGGGATGGGGAGCTGCTGACGTCAACTGGGGCTATAGTCGGATGGTGGAAGGAGTACTTTGAGGAGCTCCTCAATCCCACCTACGCCCATTCCGAGGAGGGACCAGAGCCGGGAAACCTGGGGATGGACTGTCCAATCTCGGGGGCAGAAGTTGCTGAGGTAGTCAAACAACTACATGGCGGCGGAGCCCCGGGGGCGGATGAGATTCGTCCTGGGTATCTCAAGGCTATGGATGTTGTAGGGCTGTCGTGGTTGACACATCTCTGCAACATTGCATGGTCATTGGGGGCAGTTCCTGTGGAGTGGCAGACCGGGGTTGTGGTCCCCATCTTTAAGAAGGGTGACCTGAGGGTGTGTCCCAACTATAGGGAGATCACACTCCTCAGCCTCCCTGGAAAGGTCTACTACAAGGTACTGGAGAGGAGGGTCAGATCGATAGTTGAATCTCTGATAGAGGAGGAGCAATGTGGTTTTCGTCCTGGCCGTGGAACTGTGGACCAGCTCTATGCCCTTGCAAGGGTGATGGAGGGGGCATGGGAGTTTGCCCAACCAATCCACATGTGTTTTGTGGATTTGGAGAAGGCTTATGACCATGTCCCCAGGGGCACCCTGTGGGGGACGCTCCAGGAGAATGGGGTGGGTGGCTTTCTTTTAAGGGCCATTCAGTCCCTTTACCAGAGGAGCGTTAGTTTGGTCCGTATAGCCGGTAGTAAGTCGGACCTGTTCCCAGTGAGGGTTGGACTCCGCCAGGGCTGCCCTTTGTCACCAGCTCTGTTCATTACCTTTATGGACAGAATTTCTAGGCACAGTCGTGGCGTGGAGTGTGTTGAGTTTGGTGGCAGGAGAATCTCGTCTCTGCTTTTTGCGGATGATGTGGTCCTCCCAGCTTCATCCAGCTCTGACCTGCAGCTCTTGCTGGGTAGGTTCGTGTGAAGCAGCTAGGATGAAGCTGCTAGGATGAGGATCAGCACCTCCAAATCTGAGACCATGGTTCTCAACCGGAAAAGGGTGGCTTGCCAACTCCGGGTCGGGAGAGAGGTCCTACCTGAAGTGGAGGAGTTTAAGTATCTCTGGGTCTTGTTCACGAGTGAGGGTAGGAGGGATCGGGAGATCGACAGGCGGATTGGTTCAGCGTCTGCAGTGATACGGACGCTGAGCCGATCTGTCGTGGTGAAGAGGGAGCTGAGCCAGAAAGCCAGGCTCTCGATTTACCGGTCGATCTACGTCCCAATCCTCACCTATGGTCGTGAGCTTTGGGTAATGACCGAAAGAACGAGATTGCGGATACAAGCGGCTGAAATGAGTTTCCTCCGTGGGGTAGCCGGGCTCAGCCTCAGAGATAGGGTGAGGAGCTCGGACATTCGGGAGGGACTCGGAGTAGAACTGCTGCTCCTCCAAATCGAAAGGAGTCAGTTGAGGTGGTTTGGGTATCTGGTCAGGATGCCTCCTGGACGGCTCCCTGGGGAGGAGTTTCAGGCATGTCCTGCCGGCAGGAGGCCCCCGAGTCGACCCAGGACACGTTGGAGAGGTTGCATCTCTAATCTGGTCTGGGAACGCCTTGGGGTCCTGCCGGAGGAGCTGGTGGAGGTGGCCGGGGAGAGGACGGTCTGGAGCTCCCTAGTTGGGATGCTGCCCCCACGACCCGGACCCGGATAAGCGGAGGAAGACGACGACGACGTCATTAATGAAAACACCTTCTGCTCCAGTCCCTCCACTAGGCCTAACACACCAGGGCTGAACATCTCCGTCTCTGTCCTCTAGTGGTGGGTTCTGGTACTGCTCTTTGGGCGTGTTGGCCTTTGCTGGTTGCTGCTTTGGATGCTTTTCCAGACTTCTTTGTAGATTTCACAAATACCCAGTTAGGGTATCTGCAGTTCTGGAGAGCTTTCTTGGTGTGTTTCTCTTCGTTTTGCTAACTGCATACCCCAACTGGGCCACATTGGGGAACAGACAGCTACGGGTTAGTGTTAGGGTCCAAACCTTTGAAGTACCATGACCTGGATGACTGAGAACCTTCACCAGCCCACACAGTAGACGGTTCTGTGGGTGTGTGGACTCACTGAGACCTGAACCAGAACTGGGGTAGAGTCCTGAGATGTGTCTGATTTATGTTCTTCTCTTTCATGTCTTTAAGGAGCGTTTCTAAACACCGATCTGGAGTTTTTAGCTTCCAGCTGAGGCTTTCAGGAACGTTAGAAAACAAACGGATGAGTTCTGACTTGAAGTGACATCACTGCTTTGGGCTGAAAACTCCAAACCTCACCTGCTGCAGGTAGAACCCACATGATACACAGCTGCTTTTTTCTCACTTCAGCCTTAGCAGGAACCATTCATTCAGTGGAGGGAGAGAGAGATTTTGAAACATAGCCAATCAGGGAGCTGCGTCAGCCACTTTCACATTGTTTGGTTCTGGTTCCAGGACTCTAGGGTCATAGGCCAGAACCGTTCCTCAGAAAGGTCTGAACCCAAACCAAAATAGAAATCAGGAAAAGTCCAGAAAGAAATGTCAGAGTCTGGAGGCCTACAGGTCCGGAAGCAGGAGTTCTGGACTGGATCAGTAGAAACATCCCTCTGATGCTGAGATGTTTAACATTTAAAATAAAAGTCAGTTCTTGGTCGGTTTTCTCCGAGGAACCCTAAAGTGGTGAAATAAACTAACTAAAACAGAGCAGAGGAATAAAACAAGGATGTCCAATTTCGCCATTGTTGTTTATCGCAGCAACACAAATGCTTTCCATACTGATTAAAAATGCTGAGTTTGGTAAAATATCTATCCTGGGTAAAGAGCTCTCTATCAGCCAGTTAGCCGATGATACAACTATTTTCCTAAATAACCTGAATGAAATCCCCAAAATCCTGAAAATTATTGAAACTTTCTCAAAAGCTTCAGGGTTAAAGCTGAATTTAAACAAATGTGAGATCTTACCCTTAAATGATTGTACTATTTCTAACACTTTTAATATTCCTGTTAAATCCAATGTCAAATATTTGGGTGTGTATATAACCAAGAGTAAGAATGATTTAGATAACCTTAATATTTGGGAGAAAATTCAAACCTGTAGAACTCATTTAAATAACTGGGCTCAGAGAGACTTATCGATTCTAGGTAGAATTTTTCTTACCAAAATGGAAGGTATCTCCAGGCTAGTATACCCTGCATATGCGATAGGAGTGCCTAAATCAGAAATCAAAGCTATCGACCAGCTAAACTTTGATTTTATATGGAAACGCAAAACCCACTATATTAGGCAAGGTAATTTAGTCAAACGTTTTGAAGATGGAGGTTTGCAAGCTATAGAATTTGACAGCTTAAAAGGCACCCTAAAAATAAATTGGCTTAGGTCATTTTCAAGAAGTCAAAATAGCCTTTGGTTTCATATTCCAAGCAAAATATTCTCAGATCTAGGCAGATTTAATCTCTTACTTAGATGTGACTTTGACATAAAAAAACCTCCCCATTAAGCTCTCTTCCTTTCACCAGCAAGTTTTATTATACTGGAAATTAATATACAAACATAACTATAGCCCACACAACACTCCCCTATGGAACTGTCATTACATAACAGTTGGAAACAAATCAATCTTTATGGAAAAATGGTACGATAAGGGCATCTGGTCAGTGATGCACTTGTTAAATGATAGAGGTAAAATTTTATTAGAAGATTTTACCGCCAATTATGATCTGCAAATAAATAACAAAAAATTTCAAAAAATTACTAAGGCTATCCCTCAAAACATTCTATGTACAGCATATAATCTTTTTCAAAACCCTGACTATAGATCCCCTGATCTCCCTGAACTGTTGGTAAATGGACATAACACAACAGCTAACAGTCTAAAAAACTCCCAAATTAGGGAATTTTTACTAATGTTTTTTTTCCCTTATATATCCAATCCAAATTCCATCTCACATTTGTTCTCCGGTTATCAAAAGAAAGAGATCAGAAAAAATTACCTAAAACTTTCCATTCCTCCCAAAGCTAAGGAGGTCCACTACAAAATCCTCTCTGGTGTTTGCCCTTCCAAAGAATTTCTCAGACGTCGCTTCGCTGTTGATGATAATTGTTGCTCTTTTTGTAATGGGGATATTAAATCAACAGAACACTTATTTTATGACTGTATATTCTGTAAAGCCCTGTGGAACGATGTGCACTACTGGCTCTTCCCTAAGATCCCAAACTTACTTGAATTTTCTAAAAATGATATTATGTTTGGTTCTCTAAGAAAAGAAAAGAAGCTTGAAAATGTTTTAAATGTAATAATTATTATGGGCAAATTCTTCATTCACAAATGTCGTTTTCTGAAAACAAAGCTGTCTTTTTTTACTTTTTACAAAGAACTCTGCCTCCTTTTCTCAT
Source organism: Nothobranchius kuhntae (assembly GCA_006942095.1). Taxonomy (NCBI): domain Eukaryota; kingdom Metazoa; phylum Chordata; class Actinopteri; order Cyprinodontiformes; family Nothobranchiidae; genus Nothobranchius; species Nothobranchius kuhntae. The sequence goes on along the minus strand of SSNQ01034591.1, from coordinate 849,249 downwards.
CTGTTAAATTCATGGACAAAAAACAAGCTCTGGATTTGAATCATATGATTGTTGAACTAGATCTGTTAGAAAGTCCCTAAGGTATAACTTTTTTATGTTTTTTTAATTATCTTTCTTTTTGTTCATTTGTTTGCTCATTTGTTCTGTTTGGGGTTTGTTTTTATTTTATTTGTTGTTGTTTGTACTTCCTGTTCATTATCCTTCTTCTATATGTTGGAATTCAGCTTGTTCTGATACTATCTCATGTTGGTAAAACTGATTCTTTGTAGAGATTGCCATAATTCTTGTACATTATAATTTGTGCAAAAAAAAAACTAACTAAAACTTTCTCCTCCTGCAGGCTGGACTCAGCTCCCGCTCTGGGCTTTACCGCCACCTGGTGTCTAGACCAGGACCTGCAGTCTGTTTTCTCTGCAGCTGATTTGATCATCGGGAGGAAAAAACGATGAAAGACGCTGACAGGTGATTTCTCCCTCTGGTTTCAGATTCACTTTCACTGATTAGTCTGATTTATACGTTTATTCTAACATAAAGCATCCAGGAAATGAAAGAAACACACAATGAAGTTACTTTGTGATCAGCTCTTTTTGCACCTGAAGAAACTTTTGGGTTGGTCTTTAAATCATAAACCACAGAACCAAGGAGCGGATCTGATCGGTTGCAGCTTTCCATCCAGTTTTCCAAAGCATGATGTTTCCACCCCCATGCTGCACAGTGGCCATAGTGGTCCTGTGGCAGCAGTAGCCCCAGGAGGTAGAGCGGTCCTAGCTCCTGGAAGGCGTTCTTGTATGGCTGCCTCACCTCTGTCAGTGTGCACCAGGACAGTTGGTCACCATCCACGTGTGAATGTGTGTGTAAATGGATGAAAGATGTAGGGTAAAGAGCTTTGGAGTCGTCTGACTCAGAAATGTGCTACACAAGTGTATTTGTCATTGGGATGCATCTTCCCCCTTTGGAGCTCTGCAGGATTAACGTAGCGTGTTACCATGGTAACCTGTGTTACTGTGGTCCCAGCTCTCGTTAGGTCATTGACCAGTTCCTCTATGTTGTTCTGGGCTGTTTCCTCACCGTTCTCAAGACAAGGTGAGATCTTGTGTGGAGCCCCAGATGGAGGGACACTAGATTGTATTCATTCTCACCGAGCTACCTGACTGGGATTGACTCGTCCCAGTCTCTGGTGCTCTCTGGTCTTGGCCATGGTCGAAGGTGGAGTCTGTAAGTATGGACAGGTGTCTTCTATATAAACAGGTTTAACCAGGTGCCTGGTGGTAACAGGTGGAGGTTAGAAGAGGGCCAGAAGTCTTGCTTGTTTGTTTTGAGAGCAGATTTCACTAAGACTGTTTTTATTTCAGCTTTTTGACTGACATGTGTGGCTCCCGTCAGAGCTAGAGAGTCTTTGTTCTATGTGTCACCAGTGTTCGTTTCATTCATGATGGGTTTTTTTTGGTAATGGATTCATTTTTGCGGACTAAAGGAAAAACTAGAAAATACACATCAACAAAGACTAAATTATGACGAATGCCGATCGACATTTTTATTGATAAATAAAAGACGACAGACAAAATTGACAGTAACAAAAATAAGACAGGATTAGACGAGAAGAGAACCAATCAGAGTTTGAAGTCGGCTGATGTTTGAACAAGCTGCTGGTAACAGTTAAACAGTTTATATCTAAAAGGAGAAAGTGTCCGTGGCTGGGAGGAAAATGATTAAATGTGATGATCTGAAGGGTATTTGCATGCCGAGTACACACAAATAAATGTGGGTTAAATATCTTGCCCAAGGACACCAGAGCAGCATTTAGACATTGAGGTGGTGGACAACTTTAAATACCTGGGTGTAACCTGAACTGGTCCAGCAACACAGATGTTCTGCATGAGAAGGTCCAAAGCCGGCTCCAGCTCCTGAGGAGGCCAGGTCCTTCAGAGTTAATTCCCAGCTGCTCAGATCCTTTCATGTCTCTGTGGTTGGCTGTTATCCACTCTGATGGTCTGCTGGGGTGCAGGCAGCTCTGACCGAGACAGGAAGAGACTGAACAAGCTATCACAAAGCTAGCTCGGTTCTGAGTCGCCCACTGGAAGGAGACATGTGAAAGGAGGATGCTGGGGAAGATGTCCTCAGTCTCATCACATTGATGTTCATTTCCTCAAAAGCTGAAAGGAAACAAAATATTTGTTTATACAGCGGGGCGAAAAAGTATTTATTCAGCCACCCATCATTTTCAGGGCTCTACATGGTCAAGCTCCTCCCTATATTACTGAACTGTTAAAGCCCTATGCTCCAACCCAGCCCTCAGGTCCACCCACCAGAACCTTCTAGAAGTTTCACAGACCAGATATTAAAGTGGAGGTGATGCTCCTTCCAGACTTTGGAGGTTTTCCTTTATCCTTACGCAGCATTGACAGTCTGGACACTTTTTTTTTTACCGTGACCTGTCTGGCTGTGAAGCAAACAGAATTGATGTCTGAAGGCTGGTGACAAGCCTTACAGATTTACTCTCAGGTGGAGCATCAAAGCGTCTGCTTTTAATGTCACGCCTGATACTTAAAACTTTATTGTTGTTGTTTTTGAATGCTTTGTAATTCCGACCAGACACAGAGACAGAGGTGAAAGAGAAAGGAAAAGACAAATGGGGGGGGGGGGGGTTCTACAAAAATAAACAATAATGAACAAGAGTCTGCTTCTAGACCTGCAGAAAAAGACAAAAAAAGCTAAAGAACCAAAAAAACAGGGACACAACAACAATACAACAAGATCAAGCTATCACTGCGTCAACTTGATGAAGAAGTATATAATCAACATTGGACAGTCTGGACACTTTTAAAAGAACAGCTGAAGACCCTTTTATTTAAAGCTGCTTTTACGTAAATCTTTTATTTTCTTATTTTTAACTCAAATTTTTAATCTTTCATCGGTTTATGAAATTTCATGATTATATGACTTTATTTTTTCTGATGTTGATCCATTTCTGTTTTGAGATCATTATGATTTTAGACTTAGTTTTATTTGTTTTGATCTATGTGAACCACTTTGTGACTCCATGTCTGTGATGAGTGGTGTATAAATAAAATGTACTTACTGTCATGCAGGTTGTCCTTAAAAAGATGAGAGGCCTGTCATTTTCTTCAGTTATGAGAGACAAAATGACAAAAATCCAGAAAATCCCTTTGTTTGAATTTTTTATTCATTTATTTACAATTTTTGGAGGGATAAATGTATTTGAACAAACAATCAATATTTCTGTCTCTCACAGACCTGTGACATCTTCTGTAGGTGGCTCCTCTGTCCTCCTCTCATTACCTGTATGAGCAACACCTCCTCCAGGAGTCAGGATGGATCCTACAACCCTCAGATTACTGGACAACCCGCTCTACCTCCTGAGCTGCTGCTGTCCTAGCAAATGACATCATGTCATCGAAAAATTAAAGCTAGTACTCTAAAATGAGAGCTAAAGGGTTTTCCTTGCACAAGGACGCCTGGATGTTTTTTCTCACAAAAACACCGCCATGGGATCAGTCTCCTCCCCTTCCAGTCGCCTGAACAGGACTAATAAACTTATTTTTTGTAGGTGAGGGTAGGAACATAGATTGACCGGTAAATCAAGAGCTTCATCTTCTGGCTCAGCTCTCTCTTCACCACGACAGACCGGTACAACGCCCGCATCACTGCAGACGCAGCACCAATCCGCCTATCGATCTCACGCTCTATCTTTCCCTCACTCGTGAACAAGACCCAGAGATACTTAAACTCCTCCACTTGGGGCAGGACCTCATCCCTGACCCCGGAGAAGGCATTCTACCCTTTTCCAACTCACGACCTTGGTCTCAGATTTAGAGGAGCTGATTCTCATCCCAGCTGCGTCACACTCGGCTGCGATAATGGTGTGTCTGTCATTACATTTGAGATTTGTTAGCTTGTAAAATGTGGTCATTAAGAAGACAATAGATCAGATGTCACATATATGAGGTCACAACAGAATCTCTTCTCCTGGTTTTATGTAGATCCTGCATCGATGGAGAGCTTTTTCAAAGATGCCAACATCGGGGTTTTGTGACCCCATTTTTTGATGCCACCAATAAGCCTGGCACCAGAGTTCAGCCGCGACAAAGTGGACTGACCCACGCAGAAGTAATGGCCACATCGGAGACAATGGAGCTCACTAAACTCAGTTGATTTCTTCTCCTCTTCTCCATGTCTGGTTTGATGACACCAATTTGGTATTATGAACATTTGTGGTCTGCATTTGGGTTGATCTCCTACCGTGGGTTGTGCTGGGCCTCCGTTCTGGGGTTACGGAGGACCTCGATGCATTTATCCGAGGGTCCAGTCAAAACCCTGCATCCAATTTCACCCCAATTAAGGCTAGTGACACATTGTTAGGGTCAATACTCAGAAAACTGGGAACAGGTGCAGGGAATAGACAGTGAGGACCGTTGCTCTAAATGATCCAGCAAAATTGTGTGGTCACCCGTGTCAAGTACATGTGACCCTGAATCAGATGCAACCAAAATATGATTAAACACATAAGTCAGAGCTAATTCAGTGCTGTGGTGCAAAAACAGGGTCACGCACCAATTTTGGTGGCAGGGAATCTTCAGGAGAGCCTGGTGGAATCACAGTTTTTATCATTTTTCCAGGTCATGGAGACCAGGGTAGAATGCTTTTAGAAGAGGCTGTCATGGTCTGCGTCTGCCCCTTCCTTCATGTGCCTCCTGGTGTTTCTCCATCCTCTCTAGGTGCTCCTTTTGTGTCCTAGCGCCCTCATGTGTCATGTCTGAGTCTTCCTCGTGTGTCTTCTGGTTTTCCCCATTTGCCCTTAGATCTCCAGCCCTCTAGGTTTCTCAGGTCATTTCCTTTAGTTACAGCCTTTCATTATTTAGCATGTTTTTTCCATCAGTGTTTATTATTTTTCTCCCACCTCCCTTTGAATTGTAGTTATGTTTCCTGCTCTTTTGTATTAGGTTTTATTCTTAGGTCAAGTTAGTTTCTCCCCTGATTAGTCATTGCCTTCACCTGGTCCTCCTCCCACACCCCACACACCTGCAGCTCATCTCCTTCTCATCATCCCTGTGTATTTAAGACCTGTCTTGTCTCGGTGTCTTGTCGGTCCATTGTTTGTAATTCTGTCATGTCTTCTAGTGCCCCTCGTGTTTGGATTTAGTCTTCTCGTGCCTTTGAATATTTGGATACCCAGATCTTCATCTGGATTTTTGGACTTTGGCTCCCAGCCTTCTTTGGATTAATTTTTGTTGTTGATCATCCCAAAAATAAAGGATTTATTTTATTTAGTCAACTTCTGCCTCGGGTCATCCTGGGTTTCTGCATTTTGGGTCCTCCAACATCTCAACCTGACAGAATGGACCGACTAACCCAGGACCCAGCAGCAACTCCAGGTAAATGGGACTTTAGCCATAGGATGTACAATTTCTATGGTGACCCGGACACCTGTAGGGGTTTTATTTGGGATTTTTGGGACCTTATGCACTCTGTGGACATGGACCATTCGGACTGGATATGGTTATTCTTATGGTGTACTTCCTTGAGGGAAGAGCCCTGCAATGGGCCAACCGCTACCTCCAGCAACATATTTTAGAGGAATTAGACTTTTGGGTTTTCGCCAAGGATCTACAAGACGCCTTCTGCCACCCACACCCACTCACCTTCTCACCTCCATCTGGCCCAGATTACACTACAGACTTTTTCCCGGTTGATCACTATCTGACACCTACCAGTGTTATATTAAACGCCCGCTCAGTGCCTCCGAGGGTCCTAACCCCCACATCTCCGCCTGGTCCTGACAGCTCCACCTCCCCGTCTCAGACCGTCAGAACCGGAATCATCTCATTCTCCCCTGAACCAGTTGGCTCCGTTTCAGCTCCTCTAAGGGACTGTCCACCACACAAGAACCCAGCGAAACCACCAGGTTCACCAACGAACCAACCCGAGGGTCGTGGTTGTGGGAAGAGTTTTCCGGCAGCTTCTCCAGGTCAGCGTTGCTGGCGAAATACAGTTCCTCCTGACGCCACCTCCAGTCTCCTGGTGGGTCAGGTCTCCGAGGGATCTGTCGATTCGCTTCATGGTCTGCGCTCAGGACCTGGAGTAATGCAGGAAGCAACCTCCACTCCCCTGGTGGATCAGAGGTCTCCCACACGACGACAACGACGCCTCAACCGACACAAGCAGTCGTCTGAGGCCAGAGCTGGGCACCCTGCTTCGGCGGTGGTCCCGTAGGTCGCACCGCATCCTTCCTCAGCGGTGGTCCCGGAGGACACATCGCATCCTGCTTCGGCGGTGGTCCAAGAGGACGCATCGCATCCTGCTTCGGCAGTGGTCCAAGAGGATGCATCGCATCTTGCCTCAGCGGTAGTCCCGGAGGACGCATCGTAACCTGCCTCAGCTGTGGTCCCGGAGGACTCATCGTCTCCTGCCTCAGCGGTGGTCCCGGTGGACGCATCGCATCCTGCCTCAGCGGTAGTCCCAGAGGACGCATCGCATCTTGCCTCAGCGGTGGTCCCGGAGGATGCATCGTATTCTGCCTCGGCGGTGGTCCTGGAGGACGCATCGTATCCTGCCTCGGCGGTGGTCCAAGAGGACACATCGTATCCTGCCTCGGCGGTGGTCCAAGAGGACGCATCGCATCCTGCCTCGGCGGTGGAGGACGCACAGGCTCCGGTCCAGCCCGTCCACGAGGCTCCGGTCCAGCCCGTCCACGAGGCTCCGGTCCAGCCCGTCAACGAGGCTCTGGTCCAGCCCGTCCACGAGGCTCTGCTCCCGGCCCAGCCTGTCCAAGAGGCTCAGCCTAGTCCGACGCCTCCAGTCCAAGGGTCGACGCCTCCTGTCTCAAAGTCGACACCTCCAGCTCCAGCTCTGAAGTAGACATTTCCAGCTCCAGCTCTGAGGTAGACGTCTCCAGCTCCAGCTCTGAGGTAGACGTCTCCCCGTCTCCTGTCTCAAGTCTCCCAGTCACAAGTGTTCCAGTCTCCCCGTCTCCTGTCTTAAGTCTCCCAGTCACAAGTGTTCCAGTCTCCCCATCTCCTGTCGCAAGTCTCCCAGTCACAAGTGTTCCAGTCTCCCCGTCTCCTGTCGCAAGTCTCCCAGTCACAAGTGTTCCAGTCTCCCAAGTCTCAAGTCTTCCAGTCTCCCAAGTCTCCCAGTCACGAGCGTTCCGGTCTCCCAGTCGCAAGTGTTCCAGTCTCAGTCCCCGTCACCAGAGACCCTTCCTTGTCCTCCTCCTCCAAAACCCCCTGTCCCCAGGGTTTCCTGGTTATATATATATATATATATATATATATATATATATATATATATATATATATATATATATATATATATATATTGGTCTCTGCCGATCTCTGCTGGTCTCTGCCGAGCGGTGGAGGCTGTAGGCTGTTTTTGAATCGCCCAAACAGGACGGGACCAGCCGTCCAATTGCTGACAAGAAAATCAAAGGGTAGGAATGGGAATGTATCCAATCAGCGTCGACGTTGTTTCAGAAGCATGATGGGCGATAGAGCTACCGCCAAAGGTTTCGTTGGTGTTCGGTAGAACTCTGCAGAGTCGTTTTTGGTCGTGACGCAGATGTAACATGGACGCCGCCAGTGACTACAACCAGGATACCGGATCTCAGCAGCCACTGAATTCAGTTCGGTCTCTTCTCCAGTATCCGTTTGAGAGGAGAACTATGGTGGAAAAACTTAATGTCAAAGAGCTTGGACCAGATCAGCCCGACGTAAAGATAAGCCAGCAGGAGGAGGAGAGAGGTAAACTGTACACACGACGCTTCTGGGAAGGCTTGGCTAGCTGGATGCAATTACGCAAATGCGTTATTTTGCTTTCCGTGTTTGTTATTCAAAACGACTGTGACAGATGAGGCATGGATTGAGTCAGGAATTACGGACATGAAACATTTTTCTGAGAAGGTGAAGAAACATGAGTTATCCCGGGCACACATGGACAACATGGTGAAGGCAGAGCTAACATTGCCATGCAGCTAGAGACGTGGGACACAGGCTTGCAGTGAATAAACACAATGAAGAAGTGGATCAGAACCGGCACATTTTGTCCGAGAGAGATGTCAACACAGTGTATGAGCACAAGGATGACCTCCTCAGATTTTTCCAGATGATCAGAGACTCGGATGAATTTGATCCGATCACTGAGAGAGAGGCAGGAGGCTTTGTGAGAATGCTGGAGGAAGAAGATTTCGGCTTTCTGCTGGCATTGTGTCACAAGATCATGCCACATGTGGACATGCTGTTCAACCAGCTGCAGAAGAGGAACACTGACTCTGTCTACATCACAGGGGTCATCCAGAGCTTCACCAACAGTATGCAAAAGATCAGGTACATACTTGTTTATTTAATATTATTGTGATGAAATTCTCCAGTATGTTAGTTTCACAAGCAGTAATGTGGATGTGGACCATTTATGGTCATGTTATTTTATGTGCAATTTAATGCAGTATTTTTCAACCTTGGTCCGCAAGGCAGTGTGCCAATAGTCAGACACACGTGGATTAATCCCTTTGTCCAATAATGTAAGACAGGAAATAAAAGAGCTGTGCTTAATTCAGGAAATAGTGAAGTTGTGCACAAAGCTCAGAAAGCACAAGTTTGTTAAAAAAAAAAAAAAAGCACAGCCCCACCAAAAATATTTTTCACCAGCCGCCACTGTTTATTCTGGTGTTTGTTAATAGCTGCAGAAAGTTCTTTCATGGCCAACCTAGCATTAGCGTCGGGGTGGATATACACTGCAGTAAGTATGATCGAGGTGAGCTCTCTGGGGAGATAATAAGGTCTGCATTTGACCATTAAAAACTCCGCATTGGGTGAGCAGTGACTCTCAGTAGTAGTGGAGTTCATGCACCAAGCATTGTTAATATAAATGCACAAACCTCCACCTCTGGTCTTACCGGAGTCATCTGCTAGCCTGTCGGCTCGGTGTGTGTGGCGTCCTGCTCACTCGATAGCATTGTCCGGGCAGCTGTTGTTCAACCATGTTTCGGTAAAAAAACATGGCATTGGAGTCCATAATCCGTCTGTTGTTAGTCATGGAGAGCCGTATCTCATCCATTTTGTTTGCCAAATAACGGACATTGGCGAGGAAGATACTGGGTATAGGCAGCCGATGTGGTGTTACCCCGGGTTTCCACGGGAGCCGCCAGCAGCACGTTACTGCAGCAGCACGTCTTGCTCGCGTAAACTGCTGCTTGGCCCTTCCCACGAGACGCGAAGCAGCAGGGAGCAGCTGCCACCGACCGAGCACGAAGTCACACGAGTGACTTTGTCAGTAAACACAACAACAAGCAGGAGAAAATTACAACATGGTTTGTGTTTTATGTTCAGTCCGTTTTATAATCGCCAATACGGACCTGAAAAACAAAGGAGACCGCTAGCTAGGTGATAACTTCTCACGGGGCCGCACAGTTAGTAACCTTTTTTTTAAAGTAAAGCAACCGGAAGGCAGTACGTTTCTTTATTCTGAAAATCTCGGGAGCTTCGCTCTGTTTCCGCGTCCAATTTCCTGTCTTTCCTTCCCCAAAAATGTCGAACTTGACCCGTTTCAGAGGCGTTGCGCGTAGAAAATAGAACCGGCACGTAAAGGCAGCGACATGCTGCTCCTGAGACGCGGCCGACTTGCGCTGCTGACGGCTCCAGTGGAAAAGGTTCTGTTGACCACAGCGGTTCCTATCAGCAGCTATGACGTGCTGCTGCAGTAACGTGCTGCTGACGGCTCCCGTGGAAAACAGGGGTTAGCCTTAGCTTGGCCCGTAGGCCTCCGCGCCTACCTCGACTTTGTTTATATTCTCGGTGCCGTCTGCATGCACTTCCGCCCGGCCGGGGGGGATGGGCAGCCTCCGGTGTTCTGGAGATCTCTGGGATGAGTCGGAGATCGGCGATAAAACTATTGGAGTTATAAGTCCAGATGTCCAGAATCTCTTGTCTGCTGTAGGTCAGCAACGCACAGCAATTCTGGATGAATAATCCGGTTAAAAGTAGATAAAAAACCGCTAAATAGCAGATTCTGGAAAGACACTGAGCCTCGCGTTGTTCATGCGCCGCCATCTTGGTCAAGATGAGGTTTGTGTTGGGTAGGTCCAAGTTAGGCTTCATCCTATGCCCTGGCTCCTGTGTGTGTGTGTGTGTGTGTGTGTGTGTGTGTGTGTGTGTGTGTGTGTGTGTGTGTGAGAGAGATTACCTTGTTTCTGTCCTTTTATCATTTATATTCCCTTTAACAGGAATAACTCTGAGGGACAACCGGGAACTGGAAAAGGACATTGGAGAGAGACCACAGAGCTACAGTGGTTATGAAATGATGGAGGACAAATCTTCAGCTCCAACTGTTGAAGCATCCCTGAAGGCAAGTTTCATGTGTGGACTGATGAATGCTGATGGATCTGCTAAATACCAAAACCAGGCCAGGGCAACACTGAAGCACAGGGCAACTAGAACGTTCCAGCAGCTGTCCGTGAATCATCTAGAAAGCATCCAGATGTTTTTGATGCAGGTTTAACCACACATATGGTCATGGGTATCCTCCATGGAGCCAAGGCCTTCTCTGT
>SSNQ01034591.1:788004-829345 GCA_006942095.1 Nothobranchius kuhntae | reverse complement strand
GGGGGGGGGGGGGGGGGGGGGGGGGGGGGGGGGGGGGTGACATGCCCCAGCTGCCCCCCCAAAACTACATCCATGAATTATAGAGAGCATCTCAAATACGGATTTTTGTCAACATTTTTTAAATAAAATGATATAATAAACAGTTTTTCAAAAAGTACATCTTTGGAATAAATATGCTTTGTTTTGAGTGAGTTTGATGATCAGAAACTTTATTTATCACACACACACACACACACACACACACACACACACACACACACGTAGGTGAGCTGCATCATTGGGCGCCAGGTTGGGGGGGGGGGGGGTGCAGGGAACCACATGGTTTACGTTTCCAGCTTCCTGAGACGCCATTTTGGAGGAAAGTTTGGACTTCGTGAGACCTGGGGAGGTGCAGGGAGAAGGAGAAGAGGAGGAGGAGGAGAAAAGAGGAGGAAGTTTGACACGAATGCAGCTTCCAGGCTGCTCGGAGGCTCCTGCGGAAGCGTGCGGACCGGGGCGGGGCAACTTTAGGTGGGCCACCAGGCTGGACTTTGAAGTTTGGGGCTTTTCTGGATCAGATTCCGGTTCGGTCTCCTCCGCAGCAGGAGCAGCAGCTGCAGTGGTCGTCGGCTCCTGCATGCTCAGCCTGGTTCGCAGCCTGCTCGGACACAGCCGGAGGATTTTACCCGGACTTTGGCGCCCAGCAGGTCCCAGCTGCTGGAGGCTAGGTCCGCTCCGCTCCCGGTTCCCTCAGCGGTCCGCCCGGGAGCTGCACACCGGCGCAGGGAGCCTCTCAGCTCAGAGAGTCGTTCCCTTCAACGGAGTTTCTGCTTGATTCTTTCTGGAATAATTACATTTTACCGGGAGTCCTGTGTGTTTGACCCGGAGGACCGGTTCTGGTAGTAGGAACTACTTGGTGGGGTGTTTTTTGGAGCAGTGACGGCGGGCTTCTCTTGGAGGAATTATCCCCACAGACCCGTCCTGTGTGCGGGGTGTGTGTGGTTACCACGTCCCTAGGTCCGAACCGAACCCGAACATGCCAGTGAGAAAGAGAGGTAAGCCGCTTTCACTTCATTCCTAAAGATCAAGCTAACTGTGCTAACCTGCTGGGACAAACTCGCACTGCGGTTCAGAAACACAAACACACTAACCCGGTTCTGGCTCGGCTTACACACGACCCTCACGGCTCGCTTCAGCCCTCCTGAGCCGAACCGGGCCAGCTGAAGTGAGTTAAAGTAGAGCTAGCCAGTTAGCTTGTGATGCTAACTAAGTTGTAAACTGGACCTAAAAATAAACTCCGAACTTAAATAAAATCTTCACAAAGCCGCTTCAGGTAGCACGTGACACTAAAACCAGTAACGTAGGTCCGGTAAACCGGAGGTAACCAGAAGGGACCGGGTCGGTGGTTACTGGGCTTACAGGCACTTAGTCCCTGACCCATCTCTGGGTTTACCAGAACCTCCTAGTCAGCTGGTTCCGACCCACATAAAAACAAAGTTTAGCTTTTGTCCTTGTGAGCTTTTATTAAATACGTGTTAAATTGTGTTTGTGAATCTTAGTGAGTTTATTTGTGTCTAAACCAGTTAAACTGGTGATCTGGTTTTAACCAGCAGGCTTCACCAGAACCTGCTTCATGGTGTTTAGTTTTTCATAAACAGAATATTCCTAAAACTTGCTTTTTGTTCTTTAATTCATTTATTAAACCTCCTGATGACCTTTGAATAAGACGTGGGTTATCCATAGACCATCCTGTTTAGGAAGTCTGGGCATCAGGTCTGTGTCAGGTGTAAATCCCGACTTAATCCCGACTGAAGCCCAGCTCTGATCATCATCAGATGCTCCTGCTGCAGCTGGAACAACTGATGGGTTTGTGTTTGGAGGTGCTGCTCCTGCAGGAGGTTGAAGCTGCAGAGGATCAGATGTTTTTCTGTAGCTAGCTGGTCTGAGATCTGTTTTGACTCCTGCTCCTCCTACTCCTACTCCCCAGATGCACAGCGGGCTCTGCTGCTCCTGGAGGAGTACCGTAACAAGCTGAACCAGACAGAGGACCGCCAGCTTCGACACTCCATCCAGAGGGTCATCGACATCTTCCAGAGCAACCTGTTTCAGGCTCTCATAGGTAAGGCTGACCTTTGACCCCAGCCACTCTGCCTGGACCCAACAGAACCAGCAGTAAAAGTGTTCTGAAACTAGAATTAAAGCACTAGAACCTTTAGAAGAAGGTTCTGATGGTTCTGTGCTCCAGAACCAGAGGCCCTGTTCTAAACCTCACCTCCTACCTGTGATCCAGACCAGGACAGCTGTAGGTGGAACTGTGCTGTTTCTAAAAGTTCACAAACATCAACGCTGGAGAACCAGAACCAGGCCCTGGAGATGCGCCAATGGCTTCTGTATTTCTGTGAGAGCTGTAGGACATCTGGTCAGACTGAAGTCCTCCTGAGAACCTTCTGATCATAGAGGCGAAGTCTTCGGTTTGGGCTCTGTTGGGTCAGAACCCTCTGATGTTCTGTCAACTTGCTCAGGGATTCCTGTCTGCTCTCCTCCTGCTGAAGGAGCAGATGAATCCGTGTGTGTGTGTGCGTGCGCGTGCCTGTGCGTGTTCTTCTTACACCCGTCCTGATTCTGGGTGCGTTTGTTTTGTTGTCTTGGCAGATGCTGACAAAAAATACATTTCTGTCAGAGCCCCCGTGGGCCGAGCAGGGTGTAATCCCTATGTGGACATGATGATTTCCCCCAGTAATCTCCACCCGCCTGGTTTACACACAGCCTCAGACAGATGGCGTCTGTCCAGTTTTGCTTTAGTGAATCAACTTTCAGATTTCTGCTCTCAGATTATAATCTGGCTCTGACAAATCTGGTCCAGCCGCAGGATCAGGTGTGATAATAAACCCGTTTATATGTAAACAACATCTTTAAATCAATCAGCTGGGTGTGTGTGATCGGCCTGGTTCGACACACACACCCAGGTTTTCCTGTAACTTCCTCCTGGGAGATTCCCAGCTGCTCCAGGACCAGCTGGCAGATCCCTCTGTAACGATCAGGAGCTGGACCCACTGGTCTGTCACAGCCTGGCTTTTGCTTCCCTATCCAGAGATAAATTAGGAACTGTTAGGTGTGTGTGTGTGTGTTGGGTCCTGCGTTCCATCCCTCACGAGTCTCATCTTGTTCGGTAAACCAGTTCCTCCTAAACCCTCAGCAGCTTCAGGATCTAACGTCTCACATCAAACAGCAGCGAATGGAGATGAAAGGTTTAAAACGTCCTTGATGATTATTCTGAACACACACACACACACACACGCACGCACGCACGCACGCACACACACACACAACTTAACCCAGCAGCCAGTCCTTTGTGTCGTTTTAACGGTTTTTCATTCAGACTAAAAGCGAACCGTTGAGACATTCTGATGTTTTCTGAGTTCTGGAGTCGGTTCTGTCCGGTGGGAGTTGAACCGCCTGTCTGAAGCGCGTTGACTTGTAGGCGAAGTGTTTTCCGCGTGGATCCGTGTCTCTGGTGCTGCCGGGTTAGGACAAATCTCGGGCTTTGGACCTTTATTTGGAATTAAAATCATCAGACCCGGTTCTGCTCCTCAGATGGGTCTGCTCTGCTAGAACTGGGTCGGGTCTGTGATTATTGAAGGTTCTGGTTCAGATCTTGTCTGAAGATCAACAGGAATGAGTCTGACTCTTTTCTAATAAAATGATCCATTAGAACCGTAGAACCCGTAGGGACGATTCCGGGCTTGGAGCTCGTGTTGCTTCTGCAGAAACATCTCAGCGTTCCTCGACTCCTCCAACCTCTTCCGATGAAAATCCTCTTCCTCAGGAACTATAAGCGACATGAAACCCGAGTTCTGGTTCTGACCCATAGCTGATGGTCCTCACGTGTTCCGACGTTCCCTTCAGCTGCTTGTTGCTGCTTCTGTTTCCTTGAAAAGTTTTTAGACTTTTTATGATTCCCAGAATAAATCCCTGTGACCTATGACCTTAATCTTGCGACCAGATTTGAATCTCGTCGATCCGATCAGGCTGGAGGAATGAAACCGTTCAGAGCGTTTTTCATGTCTGGAATTCTGGGATGGAGGAACCAGAAGGCTGGAGAAGATTCCGTAGCTTAAATGTTTGAGGGTGAAGGAGCGGGTTCTGCTTGGAGCCTGGCTGGAAAACCGAGCCTGGAGAAGCTTTAAAGGCCAGCGGTCTGAGAGGAAACATCTGTGCCTGCTGGCGGTCAGCTCCTGCTTCCATGGTTATTTTAGACGTTCCTTCTCTGGAAGCTCCGAACAGAGTCCAAAAATAAAGAAGGCAGTGGTGCTAAAATATCCCCCTGGAAAGGCTAATTATCTCCCACAGAAGGGAAGGGAATTACGGGAATCCTGGGATTCAAACTCCCTGAATTTACCTCCAAAATCCCACAAACAGGAACTTCTGGTTTAAAGATAATTGGCTCATAACGATTTCACTTTCAATTAGGGTTGTCACGGTGTGAAAATTTAACCTCACGGTTATTGTGACCAAAATATCACGGTTTTCGGTATTTTTTTTAAAAGTGTTACATTTTCAGACAATTAAATAAACCCTGTATATCAGGAAAATATTGTCCTCAGTTTGTCTAAATTTTGCCTAAAATGTGTTATTTTGTAATTATGTTGTTTATTTGTTTAAATTTTTCCCCTTTAGTCTTTAAAATACCAACATTTGCCCATAACTTCTTATTTTTTGTCTGTTTGATGTCATCATTTTAAAAATATTAGACCAGATGATACTCAGTACTCAAGTAGCCTTCTAATCAGATACTTTTTTACCCTTACTTGAGTAATAAACCCTATATCAGGAAAATATTGTCCTCGGTTTGTGTCCTTCCAGTGAGCTTTGCAGATGTGGGAAAATGTCATCAGGCAGTAATCGTTGTTAAATTTATAATTATTCTCGGAGAGAGACCAACTCTTATCTGCCCCTGGGAGCCCCGTAATGCATAGCGTCATTTCAACATGGGGGTGTCCGCGACATGGTTTATATGCAGGTAGCGGCGCTGCGGCTGCTTTATATAGCGACTCGTTGCATTCTCCCTCAACCCAAATCCTCGAATCACGCATTTTAGCTAAAACGCTAACGTTAGCTTGCCTTGCGTTGACTGTAGAGTTGTGGGTGATGGTCACGCAGATGTGTCATGAGATCTGAAGCGTTGCTGCCTTTCACAGACACTTTTTCTGCACGTGCTGCAAACAGGATAGCCGTCTTCTATCAACTGTCCCTCGGCATTCTTCAGATATCCAAAAGATGCCCGTACTTCTGACTTTGTCTTCTTTGGGGGATAAAAAATGTCCTCCTGAGTGCTGCCGTCTCCTCCTTTGGCCATTATTTCAGCTTTAGCTTCAAGAAAGTTTTGGTTGTAAACAACAAAGTGCGCATGTGCCGCCGGCAACTTCAGCAGATGATACGGTGGCTGGTAAGGGTCACCGCGCCTACACCGCAGCCACGGTAATCCACCAAGATAATATAGTTTTTTTAAAACAAGACGGTTATTATTATTGTCAACTTTTTTACCGGGGTTTACCGCTACACCGGTTACCGTGACAACCCTACTTCCAAGCAAATGAATCAACTCGGAATGGTTAAATTTAAGTGAATAGAAACAATTTTATTCTAAAAGCACTACAGGAAGTAGAAACCGTTGCTGTAGAGTCTAAATCTGAAGTTTCAGATGAATCTGTTCAGATTCCCTCATTCCAATCCCGATTAATGTGTTTGAGTTCCCAGCAGCTGCTTTTATTCCTAAATAATTCCTGTTCTGATAATGTAATCCTCTGGTTCCCATCATCTGGGTCGGTACGGGTCGGGTCAGCAGAGAAAAGAGATGCTGCTTTTTCTTTTTTAATCTTTATGAAATGTTGATCAGGAGCTGAAGAAGACTCCTGTGGTTCTGGTGCTGACCCAGTTCTGAGGTCTGGTATGTGCAGCATGAGAATCGGTACCGGTCCAGTTCTGATCAGATTAGTTATCAGTAGTGATGTCCCAATGCAACTTTTCACTTCCGACACAACACCGATATGGCAACCTTCAGTACTGACCGATACCGATACCAGCAGGAATGCTACAGTGATTTTACTCAGTCGGAGAACAAGAGCCGATTACAGTAAGTATGAAAAAAGTGAGTTTTTTCTTAACCTTTGTTGCAATAACTTTATTTATATGGGAGGTTTTGATGCCGCCCGATATAATCTGATTGTTTTTGGGCCGATATCGGAACGGGACATCCCTAATCATCAGGTTATCAGGTTTATGGATTCCAGACGAGTTCTGCAGCTTCTAAACTTTTAGTTTATGGTCTGATTAAAGCATGTCCCTGTCCCATGCTCTGTCCTCCCAGATATCCAGGAGTTTTACGAAGTGACCTTATTGGACAGTCAGAGATGGGCGGAGTCTTCCAAGGGGGCGGACCCCATGGCGCCTGTCCACCTGTGGGACTTCCCGAGTCTTCAGAGCACAACGGTGACCTCGGACACTCTGCCCAGCCTTAGCACCAGCATCGAGGTAAGATGACGAAGAAGAAGAAAGCGCTTTTCTATAGCACCTCTCAAGATAAAAGTCACGAGGCGCTTAAAGGCGTAAGAACAGATCGGTCCTGCTGGAACTGTTGGACTCAGGCGGGTTTCTCTCATGTCCCGGTTCTGAAGGTCCAGTAGATGCACAAAGAGTTAAAGTAGAAATGGATAAAACTAGAATTTTAAATAAAGCAGAACTGAAGCTGCTCTAACAGAACAGACTCCCAAGTTCTCCTGTGAGGTCCTCAGGATCTGATCGGACAGGAGAAATGGGTCGGTACCGGTGGTTCAGACAGAAACAGCGCCTGGTCCGGTTGGGTTCTTTGGGGTTTCCTGGTGTTTTCCCAGCAGCTGTTCCCGATGTTTCTGTGTTGGTTCTTCTTGACCCGATTGGGTTGGTTCTTCTCTGGCTCTTGGTTCTGTTGTCGCTCTGAAAGATGGAGACGTCTGGCAAACCCTGGATGGTGTGGAGATGTGGTCTGCTACTGGTTTTACTGGTTATACCTTAGTTTTGGTCTCGATCCTCCAGAGACCAGACTGGGCTTAACGGGGTCGTCTCCATGGGAACGACAGGAAAGGTCACAGGTCCGGTTTACGGGCTGCAGACCGCACACTGATGGTGATAAATGAATAATAAATCTTTTCTCAGATTATGTCTGACTCACTCGTCTGTAGGTCAGAACATTTCTTTACTTCCAATGGTTTGGTTCTGCTTCGACTCGTTTTGGTTGGTTCTGTTTGCTTCAGTCAGAATCACGAAGAACCCGTCTGTTAGGATCCAAACAGAACCACAAGCTGGATTCTTTCTCATATGGCCATGAAGTTACGGGATTATCTGGGAGTTGGAATCTAATCTGGAAAACATTAATATTCTTAGTTTGAGATTATTATGTGATTATAATCAGACGTTGGAGGAGTTTAACCCAGAGGTAAGCCGAGGTCGCATCTGGACCCCCCTGGTGCTCGTACACACGGCACATCTGGGATGAGAGGATTATGGAAGTTTCTGTTTCCTCCTCTGATGTCTGTCAGTTGGTTCTGGTTTCAGGTCAAATGCGTGTTTAATTTGAGTTTTTTATTGTGAAGAATCCAGAACCGCCACCAGAACATCCACCAGAACCACACCTCCAAGCTTTAATCTGTTCATTTGATTTCATCTGATCCGGTCTGCAGCCTTTCCTGTTAGATTTATTATCCATTTACTTGATCGGGTTCCCAGAACCAGCCGGACTCATCCTGTTTCGTACCAGGCTGCAGTAGGTCCGGTGGTCTGGATCCTGCAGGATTCCGGTCTGAACCAACAAACGGGAAACTTCTGTTAATGTTGGAAGTTTTAATCAGCAGCAGAATGTTTGAATGGAGGAATTCTGGGAATTCACCAGCAACTGTCCTGGTTAACCTTGGAATACTTTTCACTGTCCAGATCTCCTGGTCCAGAACTCCTGGTCCAGTCTAGAGTGATATACATAAATAAATCAAGTGGTGCTCGCTGCAGAACCACAAAGGCGGAGCTGCACCAGAATCAGCCCCGCCCATTCCATCAGAGTCAATTCCTTCCAGTTGTCAGACTTGATGGCATTCTGGAACCAAAGAGGGTGTTATAGCTAAAAAATGCAAGATTGAGGACGGGGTTGAGAAGTTAATTGAACAGTTTTTGTAAAGGTTCCATATAATTAAAAATCTAACTTTTGGAACTTTTAATCATGTTATATTGTCATTTCCTCATAAGAAACACGCCAAAGCCATTTTTGGCCTCATTCATGCATTTTCCTCTCATCTCAGCTTCAATTTGGTCTCCTCCCCCGAAGTGGGTCTGGTCTTGGTTCTCAAATCTGGATATTCTGTGAATTTTCTGACAAATTATTTCTGAAATGACTTCTACTGAGACACCGCCAATAAACCATACATCCCATCTCCAAGGACACACTGGGTAGCACAATTACATGTAACGCCGCATAATTTTAGTCAGATGTGGTGGTGTAGTGGTTATGGAGTCAGGTTGACACGCAGTTTTGTGCAGGTTCGCCTCCCAGTAGCGGACGTGTTAGGTAGTTTACAACCTCTTTTCTTCATGTCTAGCTACACTTGCCAGTACTATGTTTACAACAATTTACTGGTATACCTTTAACATATAATGACTAATGTGTTTTTTTTTATTTATTTATTCGTTTATTTAGCCAGTGTGAGTCCATCTGTGAGCAGAGTTTCAACTAAAATGCTGTTTAGGAACGACCAAATTCAAAGAACTTTTAGAGACATAAATATTTTGTTGAAAATAAACATTACAACTAAAATATAAACAAATTAAATGTTTCAGCTGGCTAAATAGGTTGCTGCCGACCCACCGAGAGTCGAACCAACATCAGCTGAAGGGAAAGCAAAATTTAATTCAGACGATGTTGCCACTGGACTACCAGAACCCATTCGATAGTCTTACATGCTGTTGTACATCAGTTTTGTTAGAGCGGCAGTGGGCAGATATTCGCTAAAAGAAACCTTTTCATTTCGAGATATATTCAGGCTTTGTCATGTAGCAAGTTATATTTATCTTGCTTAATTGGAGCGTAGAACATAGCATTAACGACTGTAAACTAGTAACAGCCGTAATTCATGTGGGTCAGGTTAGTTTGCGATAAAGTAGAAAAACAAAAACGGAAGTCAGTGGGCTAGGCTGAGTTTGTGTGAAGGGCGGGGCTGACTCTGGTGCAGCTCCGCCTTTGTAGTTCTGCAGCGAGCACCCTCTCAAATAAATGGGAGCTGCAGGTAAAAACAGTCTAAAGATCCAGTTTAAACTGGTTTTTCTGTCAACACAAGTCTGGCTCATCCCTTGAGTTAGGAGCCTTTAATACCTTAATGACTGAAAGGTTCTGGTACCAGGACAGAATATAAAGTCCAAGGAAAACCTGCAGCGTCTGGAGGAGTTCGGATCCAGAACCAGTTTAAAGGATTACAGGAAAGTCTGGACTGGATCAGGGGTTCTGGTCTGGATGAGGACTCCTGTGACCCTCTTGATCTAATGTTCTGACCCGGTTTGTACTGACTGCTGTCTCTCTCTCTTCTCTCTGACCGTAAACGATTGCCCCCCTCTAGGACTCCCCCCTTCTAAATGAAATCCTGAACACGTTGGCCCAGGCCAAATGCCCCCCCCACCATGACGGACATGTAAGTACCGGACCTCTGCTCTTGGAGGGGGGGTGTCATCCAACTTCGCCGCATGTCCCATCCAGTCCTCTTGTGCTACGGGTCCATCAGAGGGGGTTCTGGGTTCTGGGTCGGGTCATCCAAACAGTCTCAGGGTGTTGCTGTGGTTTCCTCAGAACCAGAGAGGCGGACTTGGATTTTTTTCTGTTGCTCCGCAGAACCTCTTTCTGGTTCTCCAGAACTTTCTGGGTTCAACGTGAAACGAGCAGAGACACATTGAGATGGTTTGTGGGGCGTTCGGGGGTAATTGTGCTTCTTGTGAGGCGTTCAAGGGTCATGGATTATTGTGCTACGTCTGAGGTGTTCAGGGGTCATGGGTCATTGTGCTTCGTGAGACATTCAGGTGTCATGGGTCATTGTGCTTTGTGTGAGGCATTCAAGGGTCGTGGGTCATTGTACTATATGTGAGGTGTTCAGGTGTCATGGGTTATTGTCCTACATGTAAGGCGTTCAGGGGTCATGGGTAATTGTGCTTCATGAGGCATTCAGGGGTCATGGGTAGTTGTGCTTCAAGAGGCATTCAGGTGTCATGGGTTATTGTCCTACATGTAAGGCGTTCAGGGGTCATGGGTAATTGTGCTTCGTGAGGCATTCAGGTGTCATGGGTTATTGTGCCATATATGGCTGCAGCTATCGAATATTTTAGTATTCGAGTATTCTTTCGAATCTTCCATCTATTAATTGAGTATTCTACTTGACAATGTTTGAAGTGAAACAAGATTATGGTCTGCTGCTAAAAATATGAAAATAAAAATGATAAAAGGCTCAATAATATATATTAAATTGGTGTTGTCTAGTTCCCTCTTTCCCAGCTGATATTTATAGTTCATAAATATTTTATGGAACATTTGACTCGCATTTCATTCACATTTTAGGTTTGTATTGACCTCATCCTAGTCAAAATAACATATCTAAAAATACTCGCATTAAGTAGAATTTAAATTCTTTTCATTAACATGTTTAGTAGTAAGCTAGAAATGACTACTTGTAACAATTAACTTGTGATTTATTTATTTTATTATGTACGGGTTGGCAACATAATCTAGTCTAAATTGTGTTGAAATATAAAAGTGTTAGTGAATTATATGCTACAACAGCTTGACGTAGGCTTCTGCGGCGGACGGAGCAGTCTCGTAGCAACAACCAGACGGTAGCTGCAGAGGCTCTGCCCCACACCGCTGCAGAGATCCACACATAAAAGGGATGATGGGGATTTTTCTTCCGCTTGTGGAGTTATAAATGATGAATGATAAATGACCTGCATTTGTGTAGCGTCTCTCAGAGTAATGACTCCAAAGCGCTTTACACTACATTGTATCATTCATCCATTCACACACACATTCACACACTGGTGGTGATAAGCTACGATGTAGCCACAGCTGCCCTGGGTTGCACAGACAGAGGCTAGGCTGCCGAGCACAGGCGCCGCCGGTCCCTCCGACCACCACCAGCAGGCAACGAGTTTATACGTTCACAACCATCAAGTTTTTTCTGAACCTCACTTGCTCGTAGGAATGCTACCCGCTAGCTTAGCGTTAGCAATTATGCTCGTAGTTTAACTCTTCATCCCAAACTTTGGACCGTGTCTGCCTTTTACTATGGTTTCTGTCTTTGCTGGTTTCTCTATTTTCCTCCACAGCACCTAGATCACCACATCATGCTCCAGTAACATGCGTGTGGAGTGCACATTTAACGAAGCTTCGAATCAGTAAAAAATGAATCGAATCATTCAATGATTCGTTTCAGCCCTAGTGCTTCATGTGAGGTGTTAAGGTGTCATGGGTTATTGTGCTACATGTGAGGCTTTCAGGGGTTGTAGGTCATTGTGCTTCATTCATCTTTGTTTATGCTGCCAGTTCTGAATAGTACAGCACCTGTTTTTCCAGCAGAACCAGAACCACAAACGTCAGGTCCAGTTTTCCTCCCGCTGGGAGACGAAACCTTTTCCAGCTTGACCAGAGGACGTTATAAACTCATGAGTGAATAAATCCTTTCTGTGAGTTACGGCAATCCATGCATGCAGCTGTGGTCACCATGGCGACGCTCTCTTTTTTTTTTATAAAGTATTAGGGATGTAAGACAATATCCATGCACTGAAATATCACGATTTTTGTGTGATGATTCTGAAACTATATTTAAAAGTAGTGTACTCATTTATGATTGGGTCTACATGTTTAGATGGGATGGGTAACTCTGAGGAGGCATCAGCTCTGCTTGCTTCATCCATCCAACAGCGCTAACCACTGCGGCACCCTGCAGTCACCGCTTGTTACATGAACATCTAAAACTTAGATCATGAACATAGCTGATGTGTTCAATTAAGTGATGAATCACTCCTGTAGAGACTTAAGGAAGGCTGAGGAGACGCTTCAACTGTTGGATTAAGGTGTTGGCCGTCTGAGCAGGTTCTCGAAGGTTCCCGTGTTTCTCTGGCATCATCCATCCTCTCAGGTGTTCGTTAGAGCATCACTCTGACCTGCTAATGCAAATCACCTGTGTGGTTTTACACAAACATCTCCAGTAGAAACTGGCTTTACTGGGATCGGGCAAGGCAGCTTTATTTATAGAGCCCATTTCAAACACAGGGCAAGTCAATGTGCTTTACATTTAGCATTAAATAGCATGACAACAAACACGAGAACACAAATAAAAAATATACATAGATAAAATTATAGTTTAGAGCTAAAAGGAAAAGACAGAAGACACAGATTACATTGGAGATGACACAGCGTAAAACCATTCATGTAAAGGCTGATGAGTACATGAGGGTTTTAGTTTTGTTTTAAACTACACTAGGGTTGGGGCAGATCTGAGGTCATGGGGATGCTGATTCCATATGTGAGCAGCATGGTAACTAAATGCATCTCCACCATGTTTTGTTCTGACCCGAGGTTCTACCAGCTGATTGTTTCCAAGCGATCTCAGAGCCCTATTGGGTGTATATACAGGAAGGAGATCTGACATGTATTCTGGTCCCATGCCATTGAGTGATTTATAAACTAGTAGGAGCACTTTAAAGTCTATTCTGTAGTTTACTGGTAACCAGTGTAGGGATCTAAGAACAGGAGTGATGTGCTCCGTTCTCTTAGTTCTTGTTAAGACTCTAGCAGCAGCATTCTGAACAAGCTGCAGTTACTTCACAGCTTTTTTGGGAAGACCAGTTAGGAGACCATTGCAGTAGTCCAACCGACTAGAAATAAAAGCATGAATAAGTTTCTCTAAGTCTGGTCTGGACATGAGACCTCTGACTCTTGATGTTTGATGAAGGTGATAAAACGCTGATTTAGTTGTAGCCTTAATATGTCCAGAGAAGCTCAGGTCTGAGTCAATAATACCACCAAGGTTTCCATCAGATCTGATCTCAGTGGTAATAAAGCCACTCTTGTCTGGAGAAATCAGGACTGATGTTCTTTCTGACCCAAAGATCTGCAGAACCTGGGCTGAACCCTCACCGGGTCAGAGTTCTGCTACCAGCTGATGCAGGCTTAGAAGAAGTTATCCAGTTTTCAAATTAAAGTTGAAATGTTGAGTTGTACAAACAATGATGAAGTAAAGATTCACAACCAAGGCCTACATTACCCACAATGCCCCTGGAGCCTGTAAAAAACCTCTCAGCTGTTCAGAGGTATGCGTGTTTGAGACTTTTATTGTGAATGATTGAAGGAAGAGCATTTTCCAACCCAGGTGAGGCTCCACCATTTAAACAAGCCATTTAGCACCCTAATGATGGTGTTGGTCGTGATGTCATCACTGTTGTGATGACATCATGCTGACGGATGAAGCCATTTGAGAGATTCATGGAACTGTGAACGATTGCTAATAGTCATTCCCGCCCACGCTGCTTCATCTGTGCCCTCCTACTCCCTCTCAGCCATGTGGCGTTGAGTCATGCATGTTTTCACAGGCACTTGGCGTGTTCGAGACATGCAGCGTGAATCCAGAACAAAGCAGTGTGAGGCGAGACGCAAACATTCAGGCCCTTCTGCTCCCAACAATCAAGAACTTAGAAGAGCAAACCAGTCGGGATGAAAAAACCAAAACCAGTAGCATCATCATAAGTGTTTCACTGGTTTTTAGTTTGACTTTGTTCAGGTAAATAAATTCAGTCCTGTAAGCTGTCAGAGGGTTTTGGTCTGGCCACCCACCACTCACTGATCAGTGATGGTTTAACTGGACCCATCCTGACTAAAACCAGTTTGACCTTCATACTCACCTCCTGTTGATCTGTTTTCCATAAAGCATTTAGATCGTCTCAGTGACACAAACAGAAATAAAGTTTTCTTCTGCATCTTCCAGCTTTTACGTGTTGCGTTCGCTGACTGTGTGAACATTGTAACTTACATTAAACGCTGTTGAGTAGCATCTGTTATTTATCGGAAATGGGTAAAAAATGGTCTGACTTCTTAATAATGGTAACTATTATTTAACATTTAAACTTATTTTCAGATTTTTTATTGATTCAAAAACTCTGGTAAGGGATGTTTTTCTGTATTTGGAGCATCAGAAAAAGTTTTATGGTGGAGGTGATGTTTTAAAGTCACTGAGAAACTGCATGCATGCAGTTTGTTGTTTTGCTGCTAATACAGTAGCAGGTGCAGCTGCATATTTTTGCAGTAAAAATGTTATGTTGTATTTGAATTCATGCATTAGTTTTTGTTTGCTTTGAACCCGGAGCAGACAACATCAACACTGCATACTTTAGTATTTGTTCATTTATCGTGAGTAATATCGATATCGCAATATTAAGCACTGTTATCGAATATCGCAGGTTTTCCTAATATCATGCAGCCCTAATTATTGTCAACTTTTTTACTGGGGTTTATTGTTACACCGGTTACCGTGACAACCCTAGTGCCAGTGGAGACCCACATGGCAGCACAAGAGGACGTAAAAAGTCAGATTAGTATAATTTATCCTTTAAATAAATAATCTATAAAGTTGGGCACGAGGATGCAGCTGCTCTTATAAACTCATCATTAGCTTCTAGTTTGAAGTGTGATCTGTTATGCGCCATCTAAAAACGTTAGCTTATGAAACGACAGGGGCCTCATGTTCGTCTTTGATTGTTGAGGTGTGCATGTTACCTTGGTAACAAATTTGTCCATGGAAGAGGAGCATTTCACTGTAACGTAGCGACGTACAATAAATCATTAGCATTTATAAAGTTAGAGCTAATGCGTGGCGTACGTGTGCTGAAGGTAAGTCACCATCACTACTGTTGTTGCAAAAACGATAAATGATGTTGTTGTTCAGCGTGGCTGTGTTCTCTCCAGGTTACAAACCGTAGAACACCCATCTGGGTTCTGCTGGAGTCCAGGTGTCCGGGCCCGCGGTGCAGCCCAGTTCTGTTGGCGTTTGTAGGGCAGCGCCTCGGCATTGAGACTATTTTCAGCTCTGCTCAGAGACAGAATCAGGAAAACGTGTGAAGATGATTCATCAGTGTCACAGGGAGAGAATCTGTTCCTGTTTCAGATGTCGCAGTTTGTCGTCAACAAACAAACAAACAAACAAACAGCAGAACAACCACCGGATAAAGCCTGTACTTCACACAAACAGCAGCTTTAATCTCTAGTTTTATTAATTTTTTTTTCTTCAGTTTTGTCCAAAATCTTTATTTCTCCTTTAGAACGAGTATTATTTAAATTTTTCTAGATATTTTTGCCTTCATTGCATTTATTTATTTAGGATTATTTATGGTTTGTTTTTAGTTTTTTTGACAAGTTAATGTAGTAATTTGTGTGAATTAGACTCTAAACTTTCCGTAACTTTTGTTTTACTTATTAAGTTTATTTAATTCCTTTGTTGGAACTCTGCTTTTAAAGATGGCAGCCAGAGGATAAACTCCTCTGAACAGCACAAGTAAAAAAGTATTAAAACCTCAGATAAAAAAGGTTTTTGGATTTTCATGCCTGGAATTTAAAGAAAATCTGATGTTTGTGACCGGCGCGGGAAAACGGAAACTATCTTCCGGTCTGAGCCCTGGACAGCTGGTGACGTTCCACAAGGAGCTGAAACAGCTGTAGTGACAACCCGTCTCCGGTGTTTCTGCGTTAGCATTACAGCACAACAACACATCATCAGTCAAATCAAATGAAACTTTAATTATATAGCACTTAATCATACATTGCATGTAACTCAAAGTGCTTAACAAATTAAAAAGGCCCCGCACACCCACATTCCCTCCCATCCCCAGAATTTAAAAACAGTCTGAGAATAAGAACCCCTTCACAACACTCATTCTCCGGAACACATACACACATGCGTGCAGCAGCAGCAGCCGAGGCACCGGCACAGGGCACCCAGGGCAGGGAGGGCGGAGACCCCCAGCTCCACCTAGGCACACCTGTAAAGCACCCAGGCCGCCACAGCCAACCACCGCCCCCGGGTCAGAGGGCTCCCACAGAGGAAACACTGGAAAAAGGTTAAATTAAGGTTAAAATATAAAATAATAAGAGCTAAAATGAAAATTGTAATATAAAAAGTTATATAGATATTAAAATAATGTTGGTCATAAATCTATGGTTTAAAAAATATATATATAAATAAATAAACTGTTTAAAAAAGAATACACAAAATAAATAAATAAATAAATAGACAGATAGATAAATAACCTAATTAATTAATTTAAAAAGAGATCGTAATCCGTTAAAACCTAAGCTAAAAAGATGTGTCTTGAGCCTGTTTCCAAAAACATGAACGTTCTCTGCGGCCCTGAGGTCCCCTGGCAGCTTTTTCCAGAGGCAAGGACCATAGTACTGGAAGGACGCCTCGCCGTGAATATGTGTCCTCCTGACATTAGGGATGACAAGGAGACAGCTGCCAGAGGAGCGCAGATACCGCATGGGTTATACGGTAAAAGCAGTTCTGAAAGATAAGGCTCAAGACCAGTAAGCCAGATAAAAACCGTTAAAAGTGTTTTAAAATCACATGTCACATGTAGCTTCTGAAGCCTCTGCTAGTCGGTCACGTTTGCGTTTGCTCTGGGACACGGCGACCAGAACAGATATTGGATTACCGGAGAAGTTCAACCGAACTCCGACCCCGCTAGCTGGATATCACTACCGGAGGTGCAGACATGTTTTAAACCATTTGACTCAGAAGACCTGATTTGGACACCGGGGATGACTCTGTTCATCTTTAGAACCAAAATCGGTTCAGTTTGTTTACTTTTGTTAAATATTTCATCTCTGTGCTCCACCAGGAGCCCTAAGCTGACTCCAGGTCTTGGCTCCATCATCTGTCCCAATATAATTCAATAATCTACAGATAAATAAATAATGTGCTGCCAGTTTTACCGCTGCGTGTGTATGTTCATATAACTCCAGAAAATATTTAACCGATAGCTTACCAGAATAAATCTTCCAGGTGGACCTGGTGTGTGTGTGTGTGTGTTAGGGTTAGCGTGTTTTACTTGTTGGAGTGACATATGAGGAGCACAGCTCTTCACTGTCTGGAGGAGAGGATTTTGATTTCTGTAATGATTTTTGACAAAAGTCCTTAAAATAACAACTAAACCCAGTTATATTTATGTAGATGGTAAAGTGTAATTATTCAGCATTTCTACTATTTTAATGCTGAGTCTGGCCAACACCTTTAAAGGATTTGTGTTATTTTATTAATATTTAGTTATTTCATGTTGATGTAAAACTTCTATTTTGTGCTTTAAACTTTAACTTTGTGTTTGTTAAATATATAAAATACGTGATGTGAGTTTGTGTTTAGAAAAATGCTGTAGCTTATTTAAATGATTCGTTGGTTGTTTTAGTTTAAGTTTGTCCCACAGACCTTTGACCCCAGGTCTTCCTGCTCTAACAGCTGACCCAGGTCACATGACCTGTTGTTTCAGCAGGTGGTTTTGGGTTTCCTCTGCTTAAAACCACGCGTGTTTTCATCCCCGACCCCGTGAACGGATCAGGATCTATAAATCCTCGGGATTATTTATAACTCAGATTCTTTATTAAGGTTTAAAAAAATAGAAACTTTTATTTTAGAAAAACATCTGCAGGAAAGAAGAACAAGTTTAGATCTTGAGTTTGAACACGGCTTGTTTTTAAACCTGATGAATTAATTCTGAAGGTTCTTATTCGACCCGGACCTATTCAGAACCATGTGATGCTGAAGCTGCAGGTCAGCGTCAGATTGGTTTTGATGCCATCATCAGGGGGCAGGTCTAGAGTTCTGTTAATGCTCCATCAGGTAGAATAAACATCCTTGTTACTTGAGTTCAGATGTCACCTGGTTTAAATGGCGAACCTCTTTGGGTCTGAGTTCTGGACTGGGAGCTTTATGGTTCTGGTGGAGGCGCTCATGCATGTCTAAAGCCAGGTGGACACTGTGCGAAGTTTTCACTTTTTTGAGCTGATTTTCTACTCATGCAAGAATCCACAAGATCGGGGCGAGTTTTGCGCTGAGCGTCGTGTAGTGTACAGGGGGTTACGAGAGGCTATTAACACCACGTGACCAGCTACCAATCAGCAATCGTGAGCTCGCATGGACTTCCGGAGTGTTTGATAATTTGCTCGTTCCTCGTGAGGGTTGAAGCGGCGCTGCGAGCGGCTGCAACCCAAAAAGTACCAGAACCGCTCATGGCCCATGTGCAATCATGCATCAACACCGCTCACCCGCTATTTCCCTAATAACACACGTTCGTTTTTATTTCTACACGTTTTTTTACTCACAAAGATTGTCAAGAAAGCGTGTTTGTCGTGTTCATGTCAAATTAAACTGATCACAAAACACAAATTTACTTTATTTCGTTTTCCTCATCCAATCCCCATAAATCCCTGTGTGTCCTCCTGCAGCACTCCCGAAGGACAACAGGTAAAACAAGACCAAAAAGTCTGACGTGTTGTGTAAAAACTGCTGTTTTTAGCATATATTTTAGGTCCGACGTGTTGCTACCAGACGTACAGTGTGAGCAGTCAGGTCGCATCCGAGAACTGGGTCGTACAGTGTGAGCACATGACTCGTGAGATCTGCCCGGTGAGGAAGTCTTACAGTTTGAGCTGAAGCTGAGTGCTACGAGTGAAAAAGTCGCACAGTGTACGCCCTGCTTAACAGCAGCTGCCAGCAGACTGCTGGGAGTTAAAGGAAACCGACAGGAGGAGGAACAGGGAGCATGCTGGGAAGGCGTGGGCTGAGAGTTCAGAGGGGGGAGGAGAATTAACTTTGTGGTCGCTGCATTGCTGGATGCTGCGACCTTTGACCTGCAGCTATGCTTGAGTGGGCGAGTGAGACGGGGAGAAGAGAGAAACGGATCTGACTGCCGCAGGTTCCTGGGAGGAACCTGCAGACGTTCTCTGCAAACACACCTGGGACACACTAGGTATGTGTGTCCCAGGTGTGTTAATCCTAGGTATGTGTGTCCCAGGTGTGTTAATCCTAGGTATGTGTGTCCCAGGTGTGTTAATCCTAGGTATGTGTGTCCCAGGTGTGTTTGCCCTAGGTATGTTTGTCCCAGCTGTTTGCCCTAGGTATGTTTGTCCCAGCTGTTTGTCCTAGGTATGTTTGTCCCAGGTGTGTTTGCCCTAGGTATGTGTGTCACAGGTGTGTTTGCCCTAGGTATGTGTGTCCCAGGTAGGTTTGCCCTAGGTATGTGTGTCACAGGTGTGTTAATCCTAGGTATGTGTGTCCCAGGTGTGTTTGCCCTAGGTATGTTTGTCCCAGCTGTTTGTCCTAGGTATGTTTGTCCCAGGTGTGTTTGCCCTAGGTATGTGTGTGTGTCCCAGATGTGTTTGCTCTAGGTATTTGTGTCCCAGGAATGATTTTCCCAGAGGTCTTTGTCCCGACTAGATGAGGACCAGTATTTATGGTTTTCTTCTGCCTGGCAAGAGCCTGCAAATCCACTCAGCCATGATGCGTTCAGGGACCTGATTCGTACACTGTTTGGTCACTAGTCAGGTGCTGATATCTTTAGTTTGCAGGTGTATTTTCAGCAAAGAAGCCCCCCCCCCCGTATTCATGGTGGAGCTCTGCACGTTTTCCTGCAGCTGCAGCAGACTACTCACTTCATGCCACACTGAATAATTGATCTGCTCTCTGATCCTCGCTGTGTTTCACCGACAGGGAGAGAGAGGGTGGGAGTAGGGCCGAGTGATAAAGTAAGGCAATATACAGTCCCGATGAAAAGTTTTAAGACCACACCTCCCAAAAATCCCATAAACCCCCGAAACAGACATAGATTTTCACAAAGTGAACTCACTAACGAGTGGCTCTACTGTTATATTCATCACTTCAAAAGATTGTTGCGGCGCTTGATGCAAGCATTTCCATGAGGTGAGTAGGAACATTGGTCCTTTTCACCACTTGGACCATACAGAGGACATCTACAGTCTGGAACCTGGACACCTTGCCGTCCTTCTCAATCAAATTTGGATCAGAAGAACACGCTGGATAGTCCAATAAAGTGATGTTATTTTCCTGGAAGAAGTTCCTTGTCCTGTTGGAAAGCCCAGTGGTGACCACACATAGAGCCCTATGTCCTGAGGGACGTCCTCTGCAACATTTGGACATTTAGCAGCCGTTTGACACCTCCTGAAGCTCCATTGTTCCACTAAAGGGAAAAGCACCCAGCCCAGTACGACCCCCCCCCCCCCACACACACACACACACACTGTGGTGCATGGAAAACCTCTCAGCTGGGATCCGCTCTTCATGCCACCGATGTTGGAAAGCATCAAGCTTAAGTTTCTTCTCATCAGAGAATAAAAGTTTCCTCCACTTTGTGATGCCCCATGTTTGGGGCTCTTGGTCAGTTCTTTGGTGTCCAAGGAGAAGAGGCCTTTGAGGACATCTCAGGTGTCGTCTGATGGTTATGGATCTGCGGTCGGAACCACTTAGGTTGGGTCGAGGGCCGTCCGCTGTCTTTGGGGGCAGCCAGTTGGATCCCCCGTCTCAGTGCTGGTGACATTTTTTTGGTCTTGCACTGGACTTTTTGAACACAATCCAGCCTCACAGAGACATGTCTCTGCCTCAGGTAGACATGTCTCTGCCTCAGGTAGACATGTCTCTGCCTCAGGTAGACATGTCTCAACCTCAGGAGGACACGTCCCAGCCAGCCTCAGGAGGACACGTCCCAGTCAGCCTCAGGAGGACACGTCCCAGCCAACCTCAGGAGGACACGTCCCAGTCAGCCTCAGGAGGACACTTCCCAGTCAGCCTCAGGAGGACACGTCCCAGTCAGCCTCAGGAGGACACGTCCCAGTCAGCCTCAGGAAGACACGTCCCAGCCAGCCATAGGGGGCACACTCCAGCTTAAGGTGGACACGTCCCACCCTTGGAGACACATCGCACCCACAAGAGGACATCCAGCCTCAGGAAGACACGTCCCAGTCAGCCTCAGGAAGACACGTCCCAGTCAGCCTCAGGAAGACACGTCCCAGCCAGCCATAGGGGGCACACTCCAGCTTAAGGGGGACACGGCTATGCCTCAGGTGGACACGTCCCACCCTTGGAGACACATCGCACCCGCAAGAGGACATCCAGCCTCAGGAGGGCACGTCCCCGCTGAAGGTTTGTTCTCCAACCCTTCTGCTGGGTCTGGAGTCTGTTTTAGTCTGAATGAACAGGAAGTGACATCACAATGATGTTGGCTTCCAGCTGACTATGGGGGGTGCGTCGGAAGTGATCAGCGGTTTGATTGACTTCATGACTTCCCTATGGAGAGCAGATCATAGCGATCCTCTTTCTCTGGGCTCTAAGAGCTTTTCCATCTGAATCTGTGGAGCTGCAGCTTATCTCAAGTCAGTTTGTTGCCATCAGGCAGAAAGTGAGTTAAACCAAGAAAAACAAACAAAAACAATAAACAGGGATACTACTCCTTACTAACTCAGGATCCAAGCTCTTTTTTTTTCTCTTCCTTCTCTTGTAAAAGTAAGGATGGAGAGAATTTTCTATAATTTGACATAATTCCTTAACAGTCTGAACCCAGCTCATCTTTATATGAATGGTAAAGCGTAGTTACACTGAATTTCTACAACTTTTATGCAGAGTTTGGCCAGTTCCTTTAATACTTCATTATTTGTAAAAGAAGTGAAGCTGTTGTGTGTTTGTGTGGATTGTGGGTCAAAGCTGCTGAGAAGATGCAGTTTAACCTGATTCCTCAGAGTGACACACACACTCACACACACTTAACTGGTTGCTTTTATGTGGGCGTGGCCTGTCAGTTACAGGATTACAACCACACCCCCACCCTCATCTGGGATTATTCTGCCTGATCTTTTTGGATGATCTCAGATCAGCTGTTTTTATTAGCGACGCAGAAGGAAGTTTGATGGTTTAGTCAAACCTTCAGATGTGTTTAACAGTAAAACGGAGAAGAAGAACATCTTAGGTGTGTTCTTGCTGTGTCGTTTCTCTAATTCCATGCTGTTATTCTTTTTTAAAACACAGAGCAGTTCTGTTTACCTGGTTTCCCGCTACGTTTCGTTTGCGGCTGCAAACTTCCTCAGGCTGACGCTGATGGTGGTGTCACTTCCTTCTCCGTTTATCGGCGGGCAGCAGAGGAAGTTGTCGCCCTCTGCTGCCCGCTCTCCCCTCTCCGACGATGCAGTCCCATGCGCGATCCAATGAGTAAACCCCATTGTCCCTGTTCATGGTCCCACATCCACGTCTCCTTATCTCTATAGCTTCCTTTATCCATCTTTTGTATTTCTGTTGTTCGGTGTTTATGATCCTTGTGTTGTCCCAGTCCATTACATGGTTTTCTCTTGTGCAGTGATCTGTTACGGCTGACTTCTTTATTGTGCTTTCTGCTTCTTGTTTTGCTGCTCTTGTGTGTTTTCGACTTGTTTCTTTCTCGCACTCCTTTCTGTGTTCTATTGTTCGTGTGTTGAGTTGGCGTCCGGTTTCTCCTATGTATGTTTTATTGCAGAGTTTGCATGGGATTTCGTAAACGACTCCACATTTAAGTCCAGCTGATATTTTGTCTTTTGGGTGCACTAGTCTGTTTCTAACTGTTGTGTATTGTTTTGTTGTTTTGGTATGGTCTGTGTTTTAAAAAAGAACTACAGCATGGAAATGGAGAAGAAGAAGTTGGAGACTATATGTTCCCTGAGGCTGCTGCTATTGAAGATGATGATGGACCTTTTAGGAACATGAACGTGTTTGTAGTCATAAGTGCTTGAGAGCAGCTCAGTAGAACAGTCTGCTGGAGGAGTGCTGCCCCCTGCTGCTGGTGTGTGGAAGTGTTTTGTCAGCTGTTCTCAGACATGTTTGATGCTCAGCTGTAAAAATAATGTCACGGTTTCCCGTTTTTCTCGTCAGCCCTTCTGGCTTCAGGAAATCATCCATGTGATTTAGTTTAATCTTCAGTCAGGTATCTGTTGTTGTTGTTGTTGTTTCTGGAGCTAGATGGTGTTTGTTTTGTTCTTCTGAGGAATGCCCAGCAGGGGGAGCCACCTTGTCAGCTGATTGTTTCCTTCTAACCATAAGTAGAGTACATGTCTCACATGGAGCTGTTACATAATTGATATTGCGTCAGTTTGATGCATCTCAACAGATAATTATTGTACTCATCAGGTTTTAAATGGAGGAAAGGCTGCTGTGTTCAGATCATGGTTCTGTTCCTTGACCCAGTTCAGATCCAGGACACTTTGGTATCTAGAGGAGTTCCTGGTCCTGTTGGGTCAGAACCAGCCCAAACCAGCTCTCCCCTACCATGCTGAATCAGCGGTATGGTTTCCTCCCACTGTGCTGCAGAAGAATAAGAAACAATATTTTCTATAGCAATAAAAATCACGAGGAGCTTCACTAGAACACAAAAAGATAAAAAATTATTTATAATATCATAAAATTTTAGAATAAAAATGTGGGGAAAGGGAAGTAAACAAATAAGAAAGAGGTAATCAGTGGAAGGGCGGAATAGGTAGAGCAGAACCAGGAGAGGGAGGTGATGAAGGTCCCACCAAAGCCTGAACAGGTGAGTTTAAAGAGTCCACTGATCTCAGGCCCAGGGGAGAGAGGTCCAGAGTCTGGGGGGCCACAGCAGCAGATGATCTGTCACCTTTGACCTTTAGCCTGGTGCTGCACAACCAGTAGAAGAAAAAACACGATAACCATGACGCTGACCTGGGATCGGTTCATATGTTCCAGCTGTGACTCATGATGGGGTTTTATAATCCAGCTTCTTTTTCTAAGACAATCTGAGTTAACTATTATATCTGAGATCTTCTGAATTAAACCTTCTCATCAGATCTAATCAGTTATTCTCTGATCAGATCATTGATCCCTAACCAAGAAAAGTCTATTTAATGTTGATTATTTGGAGGTTTTTGTTAAAAATGACTCATGTGATTAAACGGCTGCTGCTTTTTCCTCACTTCTCACATCCAACCCGTCTGCTGCTCACCTTGAGTGACTCAAGCTGGTCTTGGAGCTCAGCGACAGACGGTGGGTGGATGTACAGAGACACGAGCCAACACAACCCAAACCGCCTCAGTGCCAGGCTTCAGGAAAAGACTAGCTGCAGAGTCTTCACCCCTCAAAAGATCAGGGTCACTTCTGCCGGCCCGGTTCTAGTCCGGTTCTGCAGTTAGACTGATCTTCAGCTGTCCTTTTTGGGATGATTGTAGCTTTGACCTAATTTAGCTTCAGAACCAGCAGGTCTCAGTTCTGATCTTAGAACCCTACTGACATCCCTCTGAGACTAAACTAAAACATCATCCAGCTGGGTGGGTGCTACACTGACTTTACGTATTTGACCCTTTTTTCTACACCGGCAAAATCTCACTGAGAAACAAATTCTCATTTTCATAAGAGCCTAGTTCCAACAATCATTAAAATAACAAGAAAAGTTAACATTTCAGCACCTCCGTGATCTCCACACCACATCTCCTCGGGCTGGGACTGTTTGTGATGGTGACTAGTTAGTGACTGGTCAGGGACTAGTTGGTTGGTTAACTGGTCTGTGTCAGTGTGCCCCAGGGCAGCTGTGGCTACATCGTAGTTCATCACCACCAGTGTGTGAATGGGTGAATGACTGATTGTGATGTGATGCGCCTTGGGGGTTGTAGAACCCTTAGAAGACATTATACAAATACAGGCCATTTACCTTTTACAATGGTTGGTGACTGTTGGCTTTGGACAAAAGCGTCTGCTAGGGCTGTAGTGTTTATTCTCTTACAGTAACAATTTATCCATTTTTTTGAGGAATTTATTAAAGATTTTTTTTTGTTTTTATTAACTGCAATAGAAAAATAATCATTGGATTAATTGTCTAAATAGTCATTAGAATGGTCGACTATTCGATAAAATAATCGTCAGAATAATCGTTTATTAAAAATAATCGTTTACCCCCAGCCCTAGCGTCTGCTAAATACATAAACATAGTTGATGATGACTGTTGGTGACTAGTCTGTAACTGTTGGTGACTATTTGGTGACTGTTGGTGACTAGTTGGTGACTGTTGGTGACTAGTCGCTTTGGACAAAATCGTCTGCTGACTACATCAACATAGTTGATGACGACTGTTGGTGACTAGTCGCTTTGGACAAAAGCGTCTGCTGAATACATCAACATAGTTGATGACGACTGTTGGTGACTAGTCTGTGACTATTTGGTGACTGTTGGTGACTAGTCGCTTTGGACAAAAGCGTCTGCTGACTACATCAACATAGTTGATGACGACTGTTGGTGACTAGTCTGTGACTATTTGGTGACTGTTGGTGACTAGTCGCTTTGGACAAAAGCGTCTGCTGACTACATCAACATAGTTGATGATGACTGTTGGTGACTAGTCTGTGACTATTTGGTGACTGTTGGTGACTAGTCGCTTTGGACAAAAGCGTCTGCTGACTACATCAACATAGTTGATGATGACTGTTGGTGACTAGTCTGTGACTATTTGGTGACTGTTGGTGACTAGTCGCTTTGGACAAAAGCGTCTGCTGAATACATAAACATAGTTGATGACCGCTGTTGGTGACTAGTCTGTAACTGTTGGTGACTAGTCGGTGACTATTTGGTGACTGTTGGTGACTAGTTAGTGACTGTTGGTGACTAGTCGCTTTGGACAAAAGCGTCTGCTGAATACATAAACATAGTTGATGACTGCTGGTGACTGGTCGGTGACCTGTTGGTGACTAGTTGGTGACTGTTGGTGACCAGTCGCTTTTGACAAAAGCATTGCTGAATACATAAACATAGTTGATGACCGCTGTTGGTGACTAGTCTGTAACTGTTGGTGACTAGTCGGTGACTATTTGGTGACTGTTGGTGACTAGTTAGTGACTGTTGGTGACTAGTCGCTTTGGACAAAAGCGTCTGCTGAATACATAAACATAGTTGATGACTGCTGGTGACTGGTCGGTGACCTGTTGGTGACTAGTTGGTGACTGTTGGTGACCAGTCGCTTTTGACAAAAGCATTGCTGAATACATAAACATAGTTGATGACTGTTGGTGACTAGTTAGTGACTGTTGGTGACTAGTCGCTTTGGACAAAAGCATTGCTGAATACATAAACATAGTTGATGACTGTTGGTGACTCGGTTAATAGTTAAATAGAAAATCAGCATATTCTGAGAGTGATTCGGTTTGTACAACACGTAACCCAACAGGTTTTCTTTCTAGTCAGAGCACACGAGGCAGATGATGCAATATTAAACAAATCGTGATAACCTGGAATTTTTTCTTATTGCTGTTTAATCTCAGTGTTGTTTAATTATGTTCCATTTTTTCAGGATTTATCCTTTTATTCACTGTTGGTCTTTTAACTCCTCCCAAGGTTGTCTCACTTTCTGATTCAAAACCAGAGTTATAGACTGGTTCTAGATGGGTTCTACGTGGGTTCTAGATGGGTTCTACGTGGGTTTGAGACGTGCAAGAATTCTGTGACTAACTGATAGAGAAAATTTGCTTCTAAATGTTTGTTTTTACAATCCTACATGAGATTGTCACAAAAATGTTGAGACATTTCAGTAAATGAACTTTTTTTTTCCTGTCAGAACTCTCATTTGTAGCTGAGTCAGCGTTTGCCATCTCTGACCAGAGTGATGTCACAGTCCAGTCTGTGAAACAACCTGGTTGTCCAGATCAAACACTGATATCACAATCTGCAGAACCTGATGTTAGAGGATCTGCCAAGAATATTCATAATGCTAAAGACTATGTTTCTCACCTGGAATGGGAATGCCTTGGGATTCCCCTGGAAGAGCTGGCCCAAGTGGCTAGGGAGATGGAAGTCTGGGCCCCTCGACTTAGGCTGCTGCCCCAGCAACTCGACTCCGGATAAGCGGAAGAGAATGGATGGATGGATGGATGGATGGATGGATGGATGGATGAATGAATCTGATCATCAGATCATTTAGTGACCAAAAGATATTTATAAATCCTGATTTCTGGGTTAGAAACAAGCTAGGAAATGAAACCGATGGCAGATTGATCCTGAGTTAAACACACAGTAGATCCAAATTCACATTTCCTGTGTTAAAGGTGCAGTATGTAAGAAAATAGTGAATGTTTTATAGTGAGAAAATCCCTAGAGTCCTTTATGAAGCAATGTCACATTGAATCATCAGCTGCTGTTATTTCTGAATCAATCTGCAGGGCTTCAGGCCCAGCACACTTTTCTAGCCCAGATCTACTTTAGATCCAGACCTGTTAATAATAATATCATGTGTTCTTTACACCAACAAGAATATTCAGTAATGTTCACAGACATCCAAACCTTAGAAATGAAATGAAATCAATATTAAAATTAAAAATGATTAATATTCTTTTTTCATTGAAGATCAGTTATCTGTGAACACGTTATTATATGTGACATCATCCAGCTGAAGCAGACATCTGCTTAGTTCTAACAGAGCTGAGCTGTGGGAGAAAATATTCAGGCTTATTTAATCTTATTTTTCATCACCTGTGGGTTTAGTGCATTCACTCAATATTAATTATAAATAACAGGTCACTATAGTCCAGGCTAGAACGTGTTTCTAGGAGCTAAAGCTTGTTGGGTTAAGGTTGGCAGCAGCTCAGCTGTTCCTTCCACACTGACAGGAGAAATCCTCAGATCCAGGCTGGCTGATGGTTTTAAGTGTGGGGAGGGGCGGGCGCTCTGTGTGACTGGTCGGTCACCGAGCGTGAAGACAGTCAGTTACTCGATGAGGATTTTCCTTCAGTCAGATATTCATGTGTTGACTCGTTTTATGCTTGAACTCATCAAAAAAGTTTTATCCGTACCTTAACCCTAACTACCATTTATCGTCATTGAGGTTGGGGTTGCCGTGTCTCCTGAGAGCTAATACTGCAGCTCCGACAAATGTAATTGACGACAGTCGACAATAAGCTCCAGAGTTGTTAAAAGTGGTTGCAATAACCAAATTTTGTCACAAGTTGTCATTTTTACTTAATTTTTATGTAATGCAACTTTAAGACAAACACCCAAAGGACTCGCCTGGTACAAGGGTGCGTTAGTGACTCACCTTTTCGCCCCTAGTTTGTGTTTGTTGTTCTGCAACGATCATGAGTCCAGGTTCTAATCCTATGATCAAACCTGAAGAAGCCTGGTGATGAGAGGTGAAACTTCTACGGCAGGGCTTTCCAACCCTTGACCTGCAGGGCCACTATCCAGCATGTTTTGATTGTTTCTCTTCTCCACCATACCCGATTTAAAGGCAACATCCCCAGTTGCATGTCATCAAGCTCTGCAGAAGCCCGTTAATCACCTGCTGGGGCTGGTATATGGGAGCAGACAAACCTCTGGAACAGCCAGGGTGGTTGCCCAGGAGAATCATGGTTGGAGAACACTGGTCTAGGGGCTCCATGAGAAGACAGAGCTTTTCCTGCATTCAAATTTGCGTGGCGGCCGCCTCCAGCTAATTTTGTGCCGCCCCAGCCTGATTTCACTCTGCCCCCAGCTATATTGATGTTATTTTAACTGCAGTAGCACTTCCTTTCTCTTTCACCTCTGTCTCCGTGTCTGGTCGGAATTAAAAAGCATTCAGAAACAATACTGGTGCACAGTGTGGTCATCTGGATGCAGTGGAGGAAAATGAAGGAACCAGCAAAGGCACAAAGGCAGAACCGGTCCAAAGTTTGGGATCAAAAGTGTAGCTACACGCAGATTGGCTAATGCTAAAGCTAACAGGTAGCAGTGTCACGATCAACTGGCGCACAGAAAAATATATGATGATCGTAAAACTATGAAAGACTAAACTCTACAAGCGGATGAAAAGTCCCCACCATCCTGTTTATCCTGCAGCGCTATGGATCAGAACCGCTGCAGAGACGCGTTACATTACTGCTACAAGTCTGCTCCACATGCAGGAGCAGGAATTA
The DNA here is from genome assembly GCA_006942095.1 of Nothobranchius kuhntae. Lineage (NCBI taxonomy): Eukaryota > Metazoa > Chordata > Actinopteri > Cyprinodontiformes > Nothobranchiidae > Nothobranchius > Nothobranchius kuhntae. The sequence goes on along the minus strand of SSNQ01034591.1, from coordinate 800,352 downwards.
CGGCAAGCAATTGTAGTATATAATTCACAAACGCTTCTGTCTTTGAACATAATTTGAACTGGATTATTGCCAACCCGTACATATTAGTCATGTCACCATTACATTGTTAGCAGCAGAAATTAAATGTTATTACCATTTCCATAAATGCATGTTAATGAAATGCATTATATTTTACTGGATATTTTGATGTGTTATTTTGACTAAGATGAGTGTTATTAATACAAACCTACAATGTTACTGAAATGTAGGTCAAATAATTAAAAATATTTTTACTATAAATATCAGATGGGAAAAAGGGAACTAAAAACCAATCTGATGCATATTATTGAGCCTTTTATAATAAGAGTCTGTTATTTCAGCCTGATCATTTTTTTGTTTTATTTCATATTTTTTAGCAGCAAACCAGTTATGTTTCACTTGAAACGTTGTCAAATGAAATATTCTATTTTATCAACAGAAGCTTAGATTAGAACACTTAACGAAAAAATATTTGGCCTTTAAAAAAGTGTGACAGTTGATTGCACAGAGTATGCATGTGCTGCCGCATGGTCAGGATGGTACCACAATGGTACTACCACCTCTGCCTCAAATAGAGCCAGGAAAAACCCTGGAAGAAGACCACTTTCCCTTCTGTTTTAGTTTGTAGGATGTGTCTGGACTGAGACTGACGTTTCTCTTCCTTCGTGACCCCAAACATTTGCCCTCATCCACAGAAACAAACCACATATAATCTGTTCTAAGCTGAGCTGAAAAATGAAGATCATTTAAATCTGATGTGTTGGAGGAACCAATTAATTCAGTAATTTTGGTGTTTTGAGTTGTAGTTTAGAAGTTTCATCACTCATCAGGCTCCTCCTTTTTCTGCCTCCTCTTCTCTTCTGTCTCTCCATCTTATCTCCTTCCATCTCCTGTTCTAGTTCTTCCTGTGTTATACTCCTCATCCCTCCTTTTCCTCTGACTGTGTTCCCTCCTCTTCCTCTGTCCTACATCACTCTACCTTCCCTGAGGATACACCCCCACTCTCTCGCGTTCAGCCCTCCTCGTTTCCGATGAGTCATGTGACCAACTTCTGTCGCCCCCGCCTCCTCCTCCCTCCCAAGCGACCAATCACACCCCCACAGAGAAGAGCAGCACGCGCACACACAAACACACAGCAGCACTCTACATCACCAGTCAGAGCAGGGAGGAGGAGAGGTTGAGAGGAGGACACCAAGCAGGAGATTGAGGGAGAGGAGTCACAGCCTAAGAGGAGAGAATATATTCTGCCTGAGGAGAAGGAGGAGGAGGTTGGAGAGGGAGAGGGGGAGAGGGTCTCCCTGAATGAAGGAAGAGCTTTGGGAGTCGTTTCCTCCCCGCCGCGATGGAGCAACGCGAGGAATGAGGGCGGATGGTGAGAGCAGGGAGCAGCAGCAGCAGCAGTGGAGGAGGAGGTGGAGAGGCAGGAGGTGCAGGCGAAGGAGGAGAGGGAGGCGCAGGGGGTGGCGGGCGGCAGCGCTCCCGGAGGAGACGGCTGTCGGCCAATTGCCCCAGCAGCAACAAGATGTCCCCCAGCTCCAACAAGGGGGAGTGTTTCTCACCCATGCTGTGCCACTGCAAGGTGGCTTGCACCAACAGCACCATCTCCCTCATGTTCGGCTGCAAGGTGGGTGGCGTGGGGATAAAGGGGAGAAGAGGCATGTGGGGGTCTGTGAGAAGGCGGGCATAACACAGGTTGTCATTTAAAGATTATTTTATAAAGTTTGATGTTTAAAATATTTTCCTCTAAAAGCCTCTTTTCTTGATACAGGTCACCTTTAGAATCTGAGTTTAGACTTGTTTACCACGAGTTCACGCCATCTTCACTTTGACCAGCTCAAACTACCTTGTTTACATTTTAACAGCTGCCAGCAAAAAAAGACCATTAATACTACATACTGCATTTCCTAAAAAGCCTCATTTCCATTTTCATTTTATTAGAAGAACCCATTAAGGTAGACCTGTAACTGTAGACTGGACCCATGACTGTAGACCGGACCTGTACCTGTAGTCTAGACTGTAGACTATAGACTGGACCTGTACCTGTAGTCTAGACTGTAGACTGGACCTGTAGTCTAGACTGTAAACTATAGACTGGACCTGCACCTGTAGTCTAGACTGTAGACTATAGACTGGACCTGCACCTGTAGTCTAGACTGTAGACTGGACCTGCACCTGTAGTCTAGACTGTAGACTGGACCTGCACCTGTAGTCTAGACTGTAAACTATAGACTGGACCTGTAGTCTAGACCAGTGGTTCCCAACCTTTTTCCCAAGGGACCCCTTTTTTACCAGTAAAATTTTTGACGACCCCCTCCCATTCTCTCTTCCAGTACAAACAGTATTAATAAATGATAAAATTGTTCAAGCACATTTTAATATGCTTTGATTCAATAGATAACAGTAATAGTAGGCTCCAGTACAGAACAAAGTCATTAACAAAACCAAACAGAGCATAATGTGCTTGACAGTTTGTTTTACTTTTCTGAACACATTGTTTCTTGTAAACACTGATAAATCAATCATTCCTTTCAATAAACGTTTGACACATAAAAAATACACTGAGCAAAATGTACTTAAATGTGTATATTACTGTTTATACTAGATTATTTACTGTAAAGGCTGTGATTAATCAACCAGTCCTATCTTTAATTAACTTTTGACACTTGAAAATAAAACAGTGAGCTGAGCAAAATGTTCTTAAAAGTGTGTTACTTTTTCTGTACTAATTATTTCCTGTCTTAATATCAGTAAACTTTTCACTCATGAAAAAAAATGTGAGCAAATGTAGGCTATTAACAAGTAATAAATGAAGTTTTAACCCCTTAAAGTGGAGAGGTCCTGGCGACCCCCTGAGAGGCTTTGGCGCCCCCTTGTGGGGGTCGGGACCCCCAGGTTGGGAACCACTGGTCTAGACTGTAGACTGGACTTGTACCTGTAGTCTAGACTGTAAACTATAGACTGGATCTGTACCTGTAGTCTAGACTGTAGATTGGACCTGTACCTATAGTTTAGACTGTAGACTGAACTTGTACCTATAGTTTAGACTGTAGACTTTAGACTGGACCTGTACCTGTAGTTTAGACTGTAGACTATAGACTGGACCTGTACCTGTAGTCTAGACTGTAGAATGGACCTGGACCAGGACCTGTAGTCTAGACTGTAGACTGGACTTGTACCTGTAGTTTAGACTGTAAACTATAGACTGTACCTGTACCTGTTGTCTAGACTGTAAACTATAGACTGTACCTGTAGTCTAGACTGTAGACTTAACCTGTACCTGTAGTCTAGACCGTAGACTGGACCTGTACCTGTAGTCTAGACTGTAGACTGGACCTGTACCTGTAGTCTAGACTGTAGACTGGACCTGTACCTGCAGTTAAGACTGTAGACTATAGACTGGACCTGGACCTGTAGTCTAGACTGTAGATTGTAGACTGGACCTGTACCTGTAGTCTAGACTGTAGACTGGACCTGTACCTGTAGTTTAGACTGTAGACTATAGACTGGACCTATACCTGTAGTCTAGACTGTAGACTGGACCTGTACCTTTAGTCTAGACTGTAGACTGGACCTGGACCTTTAGTCTAGACTGTAGACTGGACCTGTACCTGTAGTCTAGAATGTAGACTGAACCTGTACCTGTAGTCTAGACTGTAGACTGTACCTGTACCTGTAGTGTAGACTGAACCTGTACCTGCCATCTAGACTGTAGACTGGACCTGTACCTGTAGTCTAGACCCGTACCTGTAGTCTAGACTATAGACTGTACCTGTACCTGTAGTTTAGACTGTAGACTATCGACCAGACCTGTACCTGTAGTCTAGACTGTAGATTGTAGACTGGACCTGTACCTGTAGTCTAAACTGTAGACTGGACCTGTACCTGTAGTCCAGACTGTAGACTGAACTTGTACCTGTAGTTTAGACTATAGACTGGACCTGTACCTGTAGTCTAGACTGTAGACTGGACCTGTACCTGTAGTTTAGACTGTAGAATATAGACTGGACCTGTACCCGTTGTCTAGACTGTAGACTATAGACTGGACCTGCACCTGTAGTCTAGACTGTAGACTATAGACTGGACCTGCACCTGTAGTCTAGACTGTAGACTGGACCTGCACCTGTAGTCTAGACTGTAAACTATAGACTGTACCTGTAGTCTAGACTGTAGACTGGACCTGTACCTGTAGTCTAGACTGTAGACTGAACCTGTACCTGTAGTCTAGACTGTAGACTGAACCTGTACCTGTAGTCTAGACGACTGAACCTGTACCTGTAGTCTAGACTGTAGACTGAACCTGTACCTGTAGTCTAGACTGTAGACTGGACCTGTACCTGTAGTCTAGACTGTAGACTGGACCTGTACCTGTAGTCTAGACTGTAGACTGAACCTGTACCTGCAGTCTAGGCTGTAGACTGGACCTGTACCTGTAGTCTAGACTGTAGACTATAGACTGGACCTGCACCTGTAGTCTAGACTGTAGACTGGACCTGCACCTGTAGTCTAGACTGTAAACTATAGACTGCACCTGTAGTCTAGACTGTAAACTATAGACTGTACCTGTAGTCTAGACTGTAGACTGGACCTGTACCTGCTGTCTAGACTGTAGACTGAACCTGTACCTGCAGTCTAGACTGTAGAGTGGACCTGTACCTGTAGTCTAGACCAGTGGTTCCCAAACTTATTTAGCCGCGCACCCCCTTCTATGTCCCGACCATGTCGACGCACCCCCCACATCAGGGCATGGCTATATATCTATATATATATATCAGATGTCAAGCTACACAGACAGGGTTAAAAAAATATGATCGACCTTTTTCCCCCATCACTTTCATTTTTTAAATAGTTATTAATAAACATTCGATACCATTACAATTTCCTTTGATTTAATTTTAAATAAATATTTAGAGTGCCCAGGTAACACATAAACAATGCAATTTAACGGTTTTCTTAAAGTAGGAACGTTTAACCTGTGCGGCCAGAGCGCTCTCCTTCCTTCTGCTCTGCGTAAACCTGAGCTGATCACCTACTTGTGCGTAATCAAATGTCTGTACGGGAAAAGATGGAAATGCCATGAGGTTCACTTTTGCCTCAGACCGACTTATTGCTGTTTTATGGTGTGGCTGAATCTGCGATCCGCTGCCACGCGGACTAACAAATGCTGCAGTAAGGAGTAGTGGGTCAGGTTCATGAGGAGTCACTGGCTGTAGCGGACCCGACTTTAATACGTCATCCCAAAATAGAAGCTAATATCTTAATTTGACCTTGAATGAGAAATGTTGTTATAAAATCTTAAAAGTTTTTATCACGGAGGAGGCAGCTCTCATTTTTGCCTTCAGTCTGACGGCGCGCCGGAGTTTGCAGCGTGCGCGCTTATTGAATCTGTGTGTGTGTGTGCGCGCGCGCGCGGCACAACTCCATGAGCCGCTCCAGTTACCGCGTCTCGTTAATGGCGCTATTTAAACCAATGTTGTAAAATTACTTCTGCCCAGCCCAGATGTGCTCACATGTGCACCCGTGAGCCGTGGTTCCGCTGGAACGCGTCTGATCTCTGACAGACGCACTCTGAACTTCAGATCTTCAGCGTGCTGTTAATAGCCTGAATGTGAATTATTTCTTGATTTATTTTGTTACATCCACAATGTTCTGTGTGTGAGGTTTACAATGTCAGAACACCTGCATGAGACAGGTGTTAATTACAATCTGCCAGAATGACTCACCTTCAGATTTCTCCAACACCGTTAAAAATGATCAAATACAGAACATATCGGCGTGCGCAGGCCAGAGTGCTGAAGCTCGGCGCATTGTTATTATGAAGCAAGGCACATGTGGAGGACACGCGCGCGCGCGCGCGACGGAACATATCGGCGTGCGCAGGCCAGAGTGCTGAAGCTCGGCGCATTGTTATTATGAAGTTAGGGCACATGTGGAGGACACACGCGTAAAAATATACTTGTTTTCAATTACATTTATTGGGCCCACTTACTTTTTCTTAGGCTCACCCACAAATGAGTTTCTGGCTACGCTAATGGTGACATCTGATAGACTTCTCTGAGCTCCGCAGCCATTACACTTTTCACCTCGCGCACCCCCTGGCGGCAGCTCGCGCACCCCCGGGGGTGCGCGCACCACACTTTGGGAGTCCCTGGTCTAGACTGTAGACTGGACCTGTACCTGCTGTCTAGACTGTAGACTGGACCTGTACCTGCTGTCTAGACTGTAGCCTGGACCTGTACCTGTAGTCTAGACTGTAGACTATAGACTGGACCTGTACCTGTAGTCTAGGCTGTAGACTATAGACTGGACCTGTACCTGTAGTTTAGACTGTAGACTATAGACTGGACCTGTACCTGTAGTATAGACTGTAGACTATAGACTGGACCTGTACCTGTAGTTTAGACTGTAGACTATAGACTGGACCTGTACCTGTAGTTTAGACTGTAGACTATAGACCAGACCTGTACCTGTAGTTTAGACTGTAGACTATAGACCAGACCAGACCTGTACCTGTAGTCTAGACTGTTGACTGTAGCCCGGACCTGTACCTGTAGTCTAGACTTTAGACCGTAGACCGGACCTGTAACAACTGGATCTGTATGTAGATCTGTGACAGTAGACAGCAGCTGCAAGTTTAGACTGTACTCATAACTGCAGAGTAGACCTGTGATTATAGATTGGACTAATAACTGTAGAGTAGACCTGCGACTGTAGCCCGGACTGTTAACAATAGACTGGAACGGTAACTGTAGACTGGACTTATGAGTGTAAATCTAGAACTAGGATAAATGTTTAGTTTTACAGCTGTCACACTCAAAGTTTTGTATTTATACAAAATCCTTCAGAGGATTACTGTCACAGGGACTGTTTTTTCATAGTAGCATCCCTGCAACATGGAACACCATGTACTCATGCAGCTGAAACCAGTGAACTCGTTCTGCTTCCAGTGGATGGCTACTTATATAAGGTTTAAGTCCAACTGAAGCTGTGAGCAGAAACTGTGACCACATCAACTTTGTGTGTGCGTGACATGCTGCAGTCACAGGACGATAGTCAGAAAGACTGATGTTCAGAGAATCTTAAAAATCCATAACAACCAACAAACTTCAATATAATGTGGCATCAAATTTCTGCTCTTTGCCTTTCAGACATTGCTGATGGATTAAACATACTCGGCTTCTAACTGTATGACAGAAAGCAATTCTATTGGCTGGTTTTTGTTTTTGGCTCATGGCATCGACCAATCAGAGGCTTTGTTTTCTCCAACTTTGAGCCTTGATTGCTGTCAGGGAGAATCAGGGGAAGGTGGTTGTACATTCAAATTCAAAAATACTTTATTAATCCCAGAGGGAAATTGATTGCTGTTGTAAATGGCCTGTATTTGATATAGCGCCTTCTACAGTCCTGGAACCCCCCAAGGCGCTTTACAACACAATCAGTCATTCACCTATTCACACACACATTCACACACTGGTGGGGATGAGCTACAATGTAGCCACAGCTGCCCTGGGGTGCACTGACAGAGGCGAGGCTGCCGAGCACTGGCGCCACCCGTCCCTCCGACCACCACCAGCAGGCAACGTGGGTTAAGTGTCTTGCCCAAGGACACAACGACAGCGACAGACTGAGCGGGGCTCGAACCTGCAACCTTCCGATTACGGGGCGAGCACTTAACTCCTGCGCCACTGTCGTCCCTCAGTAGTAGCTCAGAATAATAATAATAATCAAGTCATCAAATAGTTATTGTATATTACAATGGCTGTTGGCAGGAAGGATCTCCAGTAGCGGTCAGTGTTGCAGCGAAACTGAAGAAGCCTCTGACTGAAGACTCTTCCGTTGTCGGACAGTCTTGTGAAGAGAATACTCAGGGTTGTCCATAATTTTCTTGATTCTCTGGAGAATCCTTCTTTGCATTATCTCCTCCAGTGGTTCCACAGTCATCCCCAGAACAGAACCAGCCTTTTTTATTAGGCTGTTGAGCCTTTTCAGGTCCCTGCTTCAGATGTTACTACCCCAACAGACGATGGCTGAAGAGATTACACTCTCAACAACAGACTTGTAGAATATCTGCAGCATCTTGCTACAGACATTGAAGGACCCAAGCGTCCTCAAGAAGTGCAGTCTGCTGTGTCCCTTGTAAACAGCTTTGCTGTTCTTTCTCCAGTCCAGTTTGTTGTCCAGGTGAACTCCAAGGTATTTGTTTTCCTCAACCACCTCCACTTCTTCTCCCATGATGGAAACAGTGTTTGACTCCACCCTGTTTCTTCTGAAGTCTAAAATCATCTCCTTTGTTTTGTTCATGTTCAAGGTCAGATGATTGTTTCCACACCATGCCACATAGCGCTCCACCGGCTCTCTGTACTCAGCTTCCTGTCCATCTCTGATACACCGACAACTGCAGAGTCATCTGAGTATTTCTGTAGATGACAGGTCTCTGATTTGTACTGGAAGTCTGAGGTGTACAGGGTGAAAAGGAATGGTGAGAGTACAGTCCCCTGTGGTGCTCCAATGTTACTGATCGCCTGGTTTGATGTGCAGTTCTTCAGCCTCACAAACTGTGGTCTGTTTGTCAGGTAGTCTTTAATCCAGGCGATAGTTGAGGCCCCCACCTGTGTCTTCTGGAGTTTCTGGCAAAGTACATCAGGCTGGATTGTGTTAAATTTCACTGGAGAAATCAACGAACATGAAATGTGCATGAGTGGTGTCCATGTGCTGTTCAGGGAAACGACAGACCAGAACCTGCAGCTGATGAGCTAATCTCACCTGAGTTTTAAACACCTAAGTTCATTGGCCTATATTTCATATGGTGCCTTATAGAGTCCTAGAACCTTCCAAGATGCTTTACAACGCCATCGTTATTCACCCACACACTCCCAGCTTCAAACCCTGGTGATGAGCATCAGTGTAGCCACAGCTGCCCTGGGGCTCAGTGACAGAGGCGAGGCTGCTGTAAACAGGCGCCACCGGTCCCTCCCACCACCACCAGCAGGCGAGGTGGGTTAAGTGTCTTGCCCAAGGACACAACCGCAGCAGACTGATCAGGGATAGAATCTGCGATTACTCAGTGGACGCTTTACTCTGCCATCGTAGCCCCGTTACACACACACACACACACACACACCTTAGTTATAGGTACACGCCTGAGTTATAGATGAACACACACTTGAGTTATAGATGCACACACACTTGAGTTATAGATGCACACACACCTGAGTTATAGATGCACACACACCTGAGTTATAGATGCTCACTCACCTGAGTTATAGATGCTCACTCACCTGAGTTATAGATACACACACACACACACACCTGAGTTGTAGATACGCACACACACTCCTGAGTTATAGATGCACACACACACACCTGACTTGTAGACTCACACCTGAGTCTAATAAATAAGTGTGCATCTGGTCTGCGGTCTGGTAAGTAGGGCTAAATGATCTGTTTGGTGTAGAGGTTCATACATTCTATTATTTCTATATCAGCCGATATTATTTTTAAAAGCCGAGTAAAATAAATAAAATCGGGCACTTGTGTGGCCAACCGCCACCACTACTAGACTGAAGGAAAGACCCGAAGGACCCCAACAAACAGTTTTTTATTTAATGTTTTAAGTGTTTTATTTTTGAAGTTCAGTAAATATTGAGAGATTTAGAGATTTATTTTATGTTGAACACAGCGAGTGTTCAGTTGTCTTTCACAATCAATGTGCTGCTGAAACGTATACCGGCCTTTGTAATCGACTTTAGTTATCGGCCATCGGCAACAACATTCTTTAAAAATCGGGTTTACAAAGACCCCATTTCAGTCGGCCTCTAGTGTGTGACAGAAATTGCGATTTCAAGCAACAAGATCATGTGATCTTCTAAGCTGCACCCCTGACTGACCCAGGATCTGTTGTATCAACTGTCTTTCCTGGTTTTTGAAGTGTTACGGTGGCAACAGCGATACCGGAGCTGAGCACAATTCTGTAGTTGACAGAACTTCACGTTTGGGTTATGTTCTGTCTTGTCTTTTTTGTGCTGCTACAGCCAATAACGATGGCAATGGAAGGAAAGAAAGTAAACAATCAGTTATGTAACGCCTCTCAAGAAAAAATCGCAAGTTGCTTCACTAAAACAAAAATTAAAAAGATTTTATTTAAAAACGATAAAAACAATTTTGAAAAACTAATTTGCGATTAAAAAAATGTAAAGAAAGAGAAAGTGAAGAAAACGTCCAGGTGGCCCACTTAAATGAAATACCACAGGTAAATCTGTATGCATGTTTTTGTTCATAAATACATTTGAAACCAAATCTCACCTTCAGTTTTCCTCTGCAATCTTAGAGTAGACCGAAAAGAAAGGAAGATTTTACATAGCGCCTCTCGAGATTCAAGTCACAAGGCACTGCACAAACCCGTTAAAAATAAAGATGAAATGAGTAAAAAAGATGCATGTATTGTATTGCTTGTTTCTTCTTTTTTTTTTTACACAGGAAGGAGTTGTTATACCTTTTCTTGCTGACATTTCAGCTAAACTGTTCTGGTGGGTATGATGTTGTCCACACAGAAGTTTATATAGTCAGTGACACATCCAGTCATGGCATTGATGTCCTCTTCATATCCATGGCAGAGAGTCATCCAATCCGTGGTATCAAAACAACCCTGCAGGGCTTCTTCAACGTCCTGCGACGATTTTCTCACAGTTCTTCTTGTCACAGGTTGCCTCTGAACAAGTAGTTTGAATTCTGAGCAGAGAAAAACAAGATTGTGATCTGATTGTCTCAGAGGAGGTCTTGTTTTGGACATGTATGCATTCTTTATATTTGCATAACAGAAATCCAATGTCTTGTTTTCTCTGGTGGAGCAGCTGACAAATTGTTGAAATGTTGAAAGTGTGGCAGAGAGCGAGGCATGATTAAAATCACCAGATATTGCCACAAATGCATTGGGGTGTTGGGTTTGTAGCTTAGCGACAACGGAACTGATGGCATCACATGCATTTTCAGCAATGGCTGAAGGTGGAATATAAACGGTTGCCAAGACGACACTGGTGAACTCTCTTGGTAAATAATATGGGCGACAACTTACTGCCAAGAGTTCAACATCTGGGCTGCAGAGACGACGTTTCACTGAAACATGACATGGCACTAGGGCTGCAACAAACGATTATTTGGATAATCGATGAATCGGAAGGGGTCTCGACACGATTAATCGATTAATCGGATTACATGGGGAAATTTTTAAAAACTGCTAGGGAAATGTTAGTTCTCTCCTTCCTTCTCTTTATTTAACACAACATTATTATAAAACAGTTCAATAGAAGAAAAACAACATGCCATCACCTAAATTGTCTTATAAGGTGTATAGACAGAGACCCTAAGCTACATCTATCTGTGACCTAAAATGCTTGGTCCAAGTTAAACAGCTTAAGGGCAATTCTCATCTGTTTTGTTTGATCTCATCTGTAGACATTTATTATAACTGGGGATGTCAAACAACTAATTTTTAAATATAATTAAACATTGGCTGTGAATTAATCAAAATTGATCACTATTTCCAAAAATGACTGAAAAAATAAGTTGTCACACACTCCATGGAAACTTTCAGAGAATCTACAAATAGTGGCTTTCAAATGGTTTTGTTACTTTTTGCAAGTTTAGAAAAGCAGCAGATGAGACAGCATGTCTGATAATTTAGTTTTTCATCTGATAATATTAGAACATGTCAGTAATGTCTGAGGGGCTTTTATAAACACTGTATAACTAACACTCCTGGAGAGGGTATGAATTACACAGAGGCTTCTGGGGAGCCCAGTTATGGGGGGGGGCATTTTGCCTTGGCCCCCAAAATGTCTTGAAACGGCCCTGGGTGTGTGACTGAGTGTTGAAGGTGATCTGAATAGTATCAAATTTATAAATATTACATGTGCGTAACTTATTGTTTTATAGGTAAAAACGTGTAGTGGAGATAAATCTATCTACATTTTACTTTTCAACACTTTGTTTTGTTTTCTTGTTTTTATTTAACTATTTTCCTGTCCTGTCTGTCTCTCATCTTCCTGCATCTCCTCTTAATTCTCCAGAAAAACTGCTGCCTGGATTCTTACTTTTTCATCTCATCAGTTACTTCTGAGCAGATCAAAGGGATCTCCTGACCACAAAGCGCAGAGCGCGTTTTCGATGCTGCGTGAGGTGAAATCACCGCAGCACAGGTGATGAGCTCTGCAGTAGCAGAGCGCTGCAGGCACAAATAAGACAGAAAATAGAGAACATGTGCAGACATGAACGATCGTGTGCTAATTATAGTTTTTTGGTTGCGCCACTTTGAGAATGGACCGTGCGCCGGAAGCA
>SSNQ01034591.1:770085-780245 GCA_006942095.1 Nothobranchius kuhntae | reverse complement strand
AAATCGTTAGATGCATACAACTATGTTGTCTGTGGCCATGTACAGAAAGTAAAATATCACGACATAGACTCTTGAGTTTTGCGTCTTGAAGGCAGAAGTCCTTCCTAGCCAAAGACAAGGACACAAGACTGCGATGTACGAGGCTTGGGTCATAGTAACAAACCAGAGAACTACGTCTTCACAGCCATGGCAGGGTGAGTATAGCATAGGTTTATTTTTTTAGCGTGCTCAGAGTACAATCATGTTAATTTTAGAGAAATACAGTTTATACTAATATGCAGTGTAAATAAATAGACTGCTTAAAAGCAAACCAGCAAACGCAACTTACTTTATTTAATAGAACACACGTTAACCAGCTTTCTGGTGTAATCTTAGTACATAATTACCTTACCTGATATAAAATGGGCGCTACAAACTCGAGCATTTCGGATCGTGGTTTCAGTCCAGTTTTCATCAACCCTTTGATGGCCTGCAGCCACAGACGCCTCTGATTTTGTTGAAATGGATGTGCTCCCTTAGGAATTCTGTAAAGTTTCAGTCCACTGCTTGAAGAGAAGCGATTCTAGCATCCATACAGGCAACAACCCGACATTTTTATGTGCTCAGAACTTCAAAACAAAGGGTTTAAAACGCTGTTTTAGTATCGAGTGTGAATGAGGAAGCCTTCACTCTCGTTGCCAGGCTGCGCGCGCAACTTTTGATGACGTAGGTAGTAAAAGGGTCTATGGGGCTGTCTTCGCGGCTTTCCACCAAGCCCCCACAATGCCGCTCTAAAAATGGTCCCATCCCGGAAGTAAGAAAAATTGCAGTTCCACCCTCATCCGCTGGGGGCTGGTGTCAGAAGCAAGCAAATCCTATTGATTAAAAATGCCAATTTCACAGCAGAAATAAACATGTTTACAGCCTGGTACCAAAAAATATTTTTTGTTTAAATGATCTAGTTTACACTCATGAGAACTCTTGAGGGGGGTGAATTTTTTTCTCACTCTTCTGTTTAAGTGCATTAAATGTCTAAAATTCTGTATAATTAATGAGCATCAGACCCACGTGACCGCAGAGCTAGCTCCGTGGAAAGGCCTCAGTAGAGCCTCGGTCTGGCCTGGAAACTGCTCCGGCATTTTGAGTCTCTGTGTGTTTGTGTATTCTTGTTTGGATATTTTTTGTGCAATTGTTGGACAAAATGACTTGCTGTGGCATTAGTTGCACTAATAGAACGTCCAAGGAGTTTCCACTTCATTTTTTTCGGTAAGTAAAATTATATTTATGTATTTTAGGTCACTGCCGAGCTGAGCTTAGATTTTAACATGTACTGTTTAACCATGAAATTTAAATGTAATAGGGTAAAACCCAGTGCATTTAACATAATGCTGCACTTTAGAAAATGGGTTGCAATATAACATGTTGGTGGAGCTGGGTTCCGACTATCGGCTTGTGGAGCTCTCGGGAGACCGATGTTTTCCACCCACAGCCCGGTCCATCTCTGTCTGATCGCGACTTCTGTTAGCTGCGCGGGCTGACGGCTGGTTCTCCCAGCAGCTCGGCGCATCTGTCTGATCGCGGCTTCTGTGTGCTGCGGCGGGCTGACGGCTTGTGGAGCTCTGGGATGGAAACCTTTCTACCCGGTTCTCCCCAGCAGCAGCTCTGCGCAGCGGCGCTTGTCTGCTGTGCAGCTGCCGGCTTGTGGAGGTCTCCGAGACCTCTGTGTTCCATCCGGTTTTACCCAGCGGTCAGCCCGGCGTATCTCTGACTCAGAAGCTCTGGTGTTGTGCACAGTTAACTCTGGTTGTAGCTAGGTTGCTACCTCCGTTAGCTTAGCTCCCACCTCCGCGTTAGCTTTGGGTTAGCTTCAGGTTAGCTTGTAGCTAGTTCGACCGGGTGTCGTCAGTTGATCCCAGCCTTACAGCCACACCCTCAGCTCCACCTCTCTCCGTTTTGTGGAATTGTCTGGGCTTGACGGAACCTGTGACACGGTCAAAATGGCGGTGGTGGCCACCTCCCATTTTAGCACAAAAACGTGTTATTGGAGCCTATGGAAATGAATTGTCCAGTATTTATATGTCGATGGTCTCCACCAACTTACATGTTACTGTGTGATTTAGTGGTTATTATAATTACTATTCAAGTTTTTTTCCCACATTTTAAATAAAAAAACAGATTTTAGTGGATAACCAAAAGTTAACAACACTTGTAACACAAATACATTTTTCTTCTATTACATTCATACATGAGCCTACCTGGTATAACAGAACACACAATTTCCATCACTAGCCACATTTAAATGGGCACAACTAAATGGTTAGAACACCCAGTCAGATAAAAAATTCTGCACATTACACTTTTCATTTCGTTTCATGGCGTTTGTTTACCATTTTTTTCCAGGAAAGACAACTCTGCGCATGCTCAACCTATTTATTCGGATTAAATGCTTGGTGCATAAATTAGTGTCCATGTAAACAGACATTTGGGATTTCCCAACAGCCAAGATTTTCATCGGATAGAGGAGATTTTGCGCATGTAAACGTGGCTAATGTGTGTTATCCAGCATCACACTCTGTTCAGGTTAAAAAGACAGCGAAGTAACTTAACACTTTCACTCACGAGAAGTTAGCTTCTATTAGCAACATGCTAATCGAAGCAATATCACCCATATAACTTGAATTTCTTTTTAAAGCTACAGCTAAACTTCTCACAGACCACTCCCAGGAGCTCTCGCATGTCAAAAACAAGTCACAAAAGCTACTTAACTCAACTTAAAATGGACTTATTAACAACATATAAATCTGCTCACGTGTACTCACCTCCACCAGCTACAAGCTAACAGCTGGGGTGGCTGTATGCACGCCTGAAGGACCCCTGCATTTATCACATTAAAAGATCACCTTCTTTCGGTATTAAATAAAATATAACGTTGCTTACCTCTTGGAGCTAAACCAGTATGTACAGTCTATGAGCTAAACAAGAATAAGGGATTCTTGAGCAGTGTGGGTGACATGCTCTCCTGCTTATCACGACTGCTGACAGCTGGGTGGCAGGGTAGAGTACTCAGCATAACGCAGGGCGCTTTTTCTGAAATGTTACAAATTAATCTAAATTGATTACGATTTTATTTTTATTTAAAGCTCAAGTATAAATAATTAGATGCCAGTTGCGACATTTAAAAATCTGCTGGGAGCAGACGTAGGTATACGATCTGAGCTGGTAAAAAAAAAAAAAAAAACCTCATCAGCAGGCTTTTTTGAAATAAAATGTAATTCGTTACTTTCCACCTTTGATAATTAATATGTATTAATTGCTACACCAGACAGGAATACTAAAGTCCAGACAGAAATGGTACTGTCACTACCTGATCCGAGAGGGGTGCCAAGATGGCTGAGTAAGTAGACTTACCCTTAATGCCTTGGTGATAGTTCTTTGTCCACTGTAAAGGGCTGTTTTCTGACAAAACCTGAAATAAAGAAGAAATGGGTTTTTGTATGTTGTAAGAGTCAAAGACCACACAGTGGTTTGATTCTACATGGTCTCAGAACAAAGAGCAGGCAAACACAAGGCGCCGCAGCCAAAATTAACATTTTCACTCACAACCCCCTACATCCTGTTTACCTGTGTGTGTGTGTGTGTGTGTGTGTGTGTGTGTGTGTGTGTGTGTGTGTGTGTGTGTGTGTGTGTGTGTGTGTGAAACCTCCCAGCGATGACTTGAGCATATTTGATGTTTTAACACAAAAGTGGCGCGACATGGACAAAAATTATAAATCATTCTTGGTTCTGGGTTTGATCTTGTTCTGCTAAAGGCGTCAGCACTTTGTCTATAATTAATTTCAGTTGCACTTCCTGCTTTTTTGAGCAAATAATTGAAGTTTTATTTCTGGAATTTATTTATTATCATTGTCAATAAATAGAAGTTGGACAGATGACTTGATTATGACTTGAAAATTCAAAGTTAAGGACTTGAACTTGACTTGGATTTCCAATTCATTGACTTTGGACTCGACTTGGACTTGACTCGAGACTTGACTGGAAAGACTTGTGACTTGCAAAGCAGTGACTTGGTCACGCCTCATTTTTGTATAGAAACCCATAAGAGCTCTGAAATTAAGCTAACCATAAAGTCTATGTGCATCCTCCAGCCATGCTGATAAGCATTCTGTTCATACATCATGCCCAGCCTGTCTATAATTCACCCCAACAGGAATCTAATAACCTGTATATATATATTCTGTGTATTGTTCAGGTTTCTCACAAAAGTATCTCTCGCTGGGAAACACTTTAATGGCTGTTATTTATATTTGAGCTGGGCAGGTTTATTCTGTGTTCCTGCAGAAATCATTACACTTGCCCCCTGGGAGAGGCTGTGGCGACGCGTTTCACCCTGGCAGATGAGTCAGCGTTAATTTGTTTCTCCCGTTATCGGTTTTTCCTTTGGTGTTATTGGTTACCCTCTGCCGAAGTCATTAAAAACCAGCTAAGGGAGAGACTGACATAGAGTCCACATACTGGGAATTCTGCGCCACGTAATGAGCTGGGAGCAACTTTTAATTATTGAATCCAAACACAGAAACACCAAGGGAGGCAAATGCTAAAGAGATAATAACCATTTAACAGTGTTTAAGGAGTTGGGGAGCACAGACAAGATGCTTGTGGGGTTTCTCTGTAATCGGTTGGCAACGGGGGTTAAATCTGATATTTTATTATAACTCATGGAGATGAAAATCTGTCAGAGAATAATAAAAACTGCCAGCTTAGTTGCTAGACAGCTGCTCGACATTTACACGATGGAACAAGCACATTTAGCCAAATGAGTGATGACACCGACTGAGCATAGAACAGACAGCTAACTACATCGACATGCCTCCAGGGCATGCATACACACACTAACATGCATCATTACTGTTTTCATCTCAAATGTTCCCTTTTCAACTATAAGAGGTGCAGAACAGTCTTTAATGTGAAGATTAATGCTAATTAGGGGATGGATGTCATGCCAAGTTCATGAGTGCTGATGGAAGTGAGGCGGCGCTCCATTTGGACTGCAGAGGTAATAAGTATTATGGATGCTTGATGGGTTACCAGTCAAATGAGGGCTGAACGACACAAATGCACGGAAAGGCGGCACAAGACAAGTTTACAGTAGGAGTTCTAATGTATTAGATACACAAGATAAATATCAACCAATGAAATTAAATTGAAAAAAGTGCTCAGATCTTCTGTTACATTGACATTAAAGTCGGCTTCACTCTATATTTGATTGCTGTTTAAATCTTTGATCCAAAGCAATCCCAGGAGACGTGAACAGCCTGGGGGGGTAGAACATCACAGCATTCTCTCATCAGAAGTTCTCTGCTCCCAAAACATTTGATGTTTTGAAGAGTTTGTTTTTTAAGTGCACCGCTGCAAGATCCATAATGCTATACATGAAATAGAGTGTAACAGCGAGGTGGGTTTTAGTTTGTTGCATTATTGGTGGAAAAATGAAAAATGACGAAAATTTTTTGCACAGACAAATCGTTTAACGTTTGATTGCATGGTTGCATTTTAGCTGGGAAAAATGAGATATTTTGAGATATTATCTGATTCCACTGAACAAATTATTTCTTATCTGTGGTGCATCTCGAAGGTTCTGCAGGAAGTACCATCAGCATTCTTGAAGGTGTTGCATGTGCATAGTGGAGTATTTTTTTGCACTCAGACTTCCATCTTTTAAATCACTCAAAACAAACTATAGTAAATAAATCAGCAGGATTTAAGAATCACATTCTGAAACTTTTGTATTTGTGGCATTTTTGGTGGTACAAGGTAATATGGTGCAGTAGTAACGGCTCTTTGGTATAATTGTTTTGTTATGTTACTTCCCCAACAGACACATAGAGCATGTAATGTCCATTTTTTTCTCTTTCTTAAATATATTTTGTTGTGAATTATTTCTTTTTCTTTCGTTTTATTTTATTATGTTTCTTTTTCCATATTTTTCTTGCTGAAAAGGTTTTTTCCCTTTTCTGCAAATATGCCGCTGGAAACTGAGGAACCTTCCCAAAGTGTTGATAAAATTCCTCTGAATCTGATTTTACTGTGGGTAGACAAGAGAGTAGAGTCAAAGGGAAACAATTTTTAGTGAGTTTTCCTTTTTGCTTCTACTTCACCTTTAGCATTGTCAGCTCAACATTAACCTCTGGCCTTCCATCCATCCATCCGTCCATACATCCATCCGTCCATCCATCCATCCATTTTCTTCCGCTTATCCAGAGTCGGGTCCCGGGGGCAGAAGCCAAAGTCAAGAGGCCCAGACTTCCCTCTCCCCAGCCACTTGGACCAGCTCTTGCGGGGGAATCCCAAGGCGTTTCGTGTGTGGCATAGGCAAATCAATGATTTGTATTTGTTATGACCACGAAGATGTAATATTCTATATAAATATAAAATATTAACCTGCTAGGTCTTTATTGTAATTATTCAAAAGATTCTAGGATTTAATTAAGAAGATCTAGGTTCTTTGCTTTTTCAGTGATCAACCACACTTCGCGTTACTTCAAGAAAGAGTCAGGTTTATAAAAATAAGAATTTATTTTGCAAACAATTAAAACAGGACTAATTAACTAAGCATTTACTGTGAGTGGATGTAACTAAACGTGATGAAGGAACGTATGTGTGAATGCGATGTCAGTCAGAGCTTCCTTATCAAAGTAAGCTGAGTTCTGGTGAAAAGAATTTGGTTTGCTCTAAGCTATAAAGTTCTTATCATCAGAGGAACATCAGACGCAATCTGTCATGTCTACTAGGGCTGCAACAAACGATTATTTGGATAATCGATGAATCGGAAGGGGTCTCGACACGATTAATCGATTAATCGGATTACATGGGGAAATTTTTAAAAACTGCTAGGGAAACGTTAGTTCTCTCCTTCCTTCACTTTATTTAACACAACATTATTATAAAACAGTTCAATAGAAGAAAAACAACATGCCATCACCTAAATTGTCTTATAAGGTGTATAGACAGAGACCCTAAGCTACATCTATCTGTGACCTAAAATATTTGGTCCAAGTTAAACAGCTTAAGGGCAATTCTCATCTGTTTTGTTTGATCTCATCTGCAGACATTTATTATAACTGGGGATGTCAAACAACTAATTTTTAAATGTAATTAAACATTGGCAGTGAATTAATCAAAATTGATCACTATTTCCAAAAATGACTGAAAAAATAAGTTGTCACACACTCCATGGAAACTTTCAGAGAATCTACAAATAGTGGCTTTCAAACGGTTTTGTTACTTTTTGCAAGTTAAGAAAAGCAGCAGATGAGACAGCATGTCTGATAATTTAGTTTTTCATCTGATAATATTAGAACATGTCAGTAATGTCTGAGGGGCTTTTATAAACACTGTATAACTAACACTCCTGGAGAGGGTATGAATTACACAGAGGCTTCTGGGGAGCCCAGTTATGGGGGGGGGCATTTTGCCTTGGCCCCCAAAATGTCTTGAAACGGCCCTGGGTGTGTGACTGAGTGTTGAAGGTGATCTGAATAGTATCAAATTTATAAATATTACATGTGCGTAACTTATTGTTTTATAGGTAAAAACGCGTATTTTCAACACTTTGTTTTGTTTTCTTGTTTTTATTTAACTATTTTCCTGTCCTGTCTGTCTCTCATCTTCCTGCATCTCCTCTTAATTCTCCAGAAAAACTGCTGCCTGGATTCTTACTTTTTCATCTCATCAGTTACTTCTGAGCAGATCAAAGGGATCTCCTGACCACAAAGCGCAGAGCGCGTTTTCGATGCTGCGTGAGGTGAAATCACCTCAGCACAGGTGATGAGCTCCGCAGTAGCAGAGCGCTGCAGGCACAAATAAGACAGAAAATAGAGAACATGTGCAGACATGAACGATCGTGTGCTAATTATAGTTTTTTGGTTGCGCCACTTTGAGAATGGACCGTGCGCCGGAAGCAACAGCCTGGATCGCTGCGCAACAATGCGCTGTGCCGCTCTCTGCTCAGAAGAGTCCAAAAGTGATATAATATAGAAAACTTTTTTCCGGTTCCCCTGGATGTGTAGCATATACAGCTCCCCCATAATTCGATCCCTGCTCCTGAATGAAAGCCGGACATTTTCATCAATACAAGAACCCGCAGTCCGGACGCCCGGACAGAGAGTGAAAAGTGGACACGTCCGGGGAAAACGGAACCTACGGTCACCATAGTCCTCATAAAGCGGGAAATTATAGATACAGTATTTTGCTCGTGCCCTGGGCCCTTTAGAGTTCGTGGGCCCTAGGCAATTGCCCAGTTAATCCGGCCTTGGGCGGAACCGATTCGCAGCAGCGCGAGTCCCCCCCGCTCATCTAATAAGCGTCGCGCTCACGACTTTAGACTCTTTTTTTTTACGAGTTTAGGGCATGTCTAGCCTATGTAATAATCCGGGACTCGGATGAATCACTTTTGAAAAGTTTTTAATTTACCCGGACACAGAGTTCTCTCCTTCCTCGCTGATGATCCCGACATGCTTGCGTTTAAGACGCTGCATCATCCCGTGCCATGCTAAGTCTGACCTAAACGTTGCAGGTAACGAATGTCTTCGCCTGATTTAACTGAAAATGTTCCCAAACTTAAAAAGTTTTTACTTTTTTGACTCTCGCTGCTTCTGCCATGCTCCTCTTCCAAACACCTGCCGGCTCTTTCTCGCGCTGATCTGTCTGCGCGCAACGGCGGGCGGAAAGGGGGGGGCGCTTTTGGAAGAGTTGTGCGACACAACGAATCGATGACGCAATTCGTTGCCAACGCTTTTAGTAATCGATTTTCATCGAATTTATCGATTCGTTGTTGCAGCCCTAATGTCTACTTCACCCGTTTTGGAGAGACCCTCTTGGTGGATCCGAAAGTTGCAGGGGTCGGCTGACCTCTGGCACCGGAGGGCTGTAGAATACCGTGGTACCGACTCTCTGGTCCAGAGATGTCTCGGGCCACAACAGCTGGATGGAACCGTGCGTCTGGCGGACTCTTAAGGAGTCTAACAATATCAGCTTTGTTTCTGCAGGAAATGTTTGCTCATCAGCTTTGCAGGTGCAAAAAGGTTTTGACGAGGTGTCAAAATGTTTGATGGTTAAAGAGGTTTTGCTACAGATGGCCGGTCTGAGCGATTCTCTAGAACTGTCGAATCACTCAGGATGACCCAGTTTTAAGGTTTTGATGTTATGGTTTGCACAGCCAATCAGAGGCTGACAGCTTGGGAGATGTTACCAAGACAACTCAGAAACACACCTTCTTTGATACCGGATGTTCTGACTGGTTTAATACTATGTGTGTAAGGGTTTAACTTAACTGTACTTGTTATTGTGTGAGTGCAGGTGTGAGGACTTCGTCGTCAAAACATGTTGAACAAATGGCAGGTTCTAATAATAATAATAATAATGCATTTAATTTATAGGCGCCTTTCAAGACCCAAGGTCACCTAACAAAACATGATAAAACTTACACACAAATAAGAATAAAATCATTTAAACAATAAAATTACTAAAAGTATGCTATAAATGTCAGAGTAAAGAGTTTGTGGGCTAGAGAGTGTAAGCCAGGTTGAACAGGTGAGTTTTGAGTTTGGATTTGAATGAGAGGAGGGTGTCAGTGTTTCGGATGTCAGGAGGAAGTGAGTTCCAGAGCCGAAGAGCAGAGCGACTGAAAACTCTGTTTCCAACGGTGGTGAGACGAGCAGGAGGAACCACAAGGTGGATGGCAGAGGAAGACCTGAGTGAGCGAGATGGGACAGCAACATGGATGAGATCGGAGAGGTAAGGAGGGGCGAGACAGTGGATACATTTGTAGGTGAGAAGCAGGATTTTGAATGAGATTCTGCGTTCAATAGGCAGCCAGTGGAGATGCTGAAACAGGGCCGATGTGATCTCTATAGGGGGTACGAGTGATGATCCGTGCAGCAGCATTTTGGAGGAGTTGGAGCCGATGGAGGGATTTATGGGGGAGACCAAAAAGAAGAGAGTTACAGTAGTCAGTCCTAGAAGTGACTAGGCTGTGTACAAGGATGGCTGTAGCATGAGGAGTGAGAGAGGGACGGAGTCGGTTGATATTGCGTAAATGAAAGTAGGCTGAGCGAATGATGTTATTGATGTGGGCTTTGAATGATAAAGTGCTGTCAAGGATGACTCCAAGACTCTTTACATGG
>SSNQ01034591.1:768186-770064 GCA_006942095.1 Nothobranchius kuhntae | reverse complement strand
TTTTTTTTTACGAGTTTAGGGCATGTCTAGCCTGTGTAATAATCCGGGACTTGGATGAATCACTTTTGAAAAGTTTTTAATTTACCCGGACACAGAGTTCTCTCCTTCCTCTCTGATGATCCCGACATGCTTGCGTTTAAGACGCTGCATCATCCCGTGCCATGCTAAGTCTGACCTAAACGTTGCAGGTAACGAATGTCTTCGCCTGATTTAACTGAAAATGTTCCCAAACTTAAAAAGTTTTTACTTTTTTGACTCTCGCTGCTTCTGCCATGCTCCTCTTCCAAACACCTGCCGGGCTCTTTCTCGCGCTGATCTGTCTGCGCGCAACGGCGGGTGGGAAGGGGGGGCGCTTTTGGAAGAGTTGTGCGACACAACGAATCGATGACGCAATTCGTTGCCAACGCTTTTAGTAATCGATTTTCATCGAATTTATCGATTCGTAGTTGCAGCCCTACATGGCACCATCTGTTGCTGACGAGCACTGCCACTCCACCTCCTTTTCTTTTCCCGCTCCTCAGATCTCTGTCTGCTCGTACAGTCAGGAATCCTGGCAGAGAGACGCTGGAATCTGGGATATGGTCCTGCAGCCACGTCTCGGTGAAACACATAATACTGCACTGTCGATACTCTGGCTGAGTCCTTGAAAGGGCTTGGAGTTCATCCATCTTGTTGAACAGTGATCTCACATTGCCCATTATGATCGATGAAAGAGATGGTTTGAGTTTCCTCCTCTTCTCTCCATTTTGCTCCCGCTCTGCATCCATGCTTCTTGCGTTTTAGCTCATTTAGGATTTATGGCTTCAGTTGAGGTATTATTTCAGCCTTTCCAATGTTAATCAGCTGCTCCCGATTGTAAACCAGCATGTTGCCATGGTTACACATATAACAAATGCTCAAAAAGGGAAAAAATGGCAGTAAAAATCCTCTAAGCTTCACAGCACCAGAACAGAAAAGTAAAAGGTCCAAAAAATAGTTTTTCTTAAGACACTAGAAGAAAAAATGTCCAAAATAGGCAAAACTTACATGTAGTTAACAGAGCTACTCCAACATGCAGCCACCGAGAGCAGCGCAAGAATAAAGTCTTATTGATCAATATTAATAATTATTAATAATTATTGAAATTCTATGAAAAATGTAGAAAATACAGGTCCTTCACAAAAAATGAGCACATTGTGATAAAGTTCATTATTTTCTGTGACGTACTGATAAACATTAGACTTTCATATACTTTAGATTCATTACACAACTGAAGTAGTTCAAGCCTTTTATTGTTTCTAATATTGATGATTTTGGCATACAGCTCATGAAAACCCAAAATTCGTATCTCAAAAAATTAGCATATCATGAAAAGGTTCTCTAAACGAGCTATTAACCTAATCATCTGAATCAACTAACTCTAAACACCTGCAAAAGATTCCTGAGGCTTTTAAAAACTCCCAGCCTGGTTCATTACTCAAAACCGCAGTCATGGGTAAGACTGCCGACCTGACTGCTGTCCAGAAGGTCAGCATTGACACCCTCAAGCAAGAGGGTAAGACAAAGAAAGAAATTTCTGAACGAATAGGCTGTTCCTAGAGTGCTGTATCAAGGCACCTCAGTGGGAAGTCTGTGGGAAGGAAAAAGAGTGGCAGAAAACGTTGCACAACGAGAAGAGGTGACCGGACCCTGAGGAAGATTGTGGAGAAAGACCAATTCCAGACCTTGGGGGACCTGCAGAAGCAGTGGACTGAGTCTGGAGTAGAAACATCCAGAGCCACCGTGTACAGGTGTGTGCAGGAAATGTGCTACAGGTGCCGCATTCCCCAGGTCAAGCCACTTTTGAACCAGAAACAGCGGCAGAAGCGCCTGATCTGGGTTACAGAGAAGCAGCACTGG
>SSNQ01034591.1:740686-763186 GCA_006942095.1 Nothobranchius kuhntae | reverse complement strand
GTAAACCATCACCTGGCTTCTAGTCCATGCTGTCAGCATTATTTTAATTGGTGTGTGTGTGTTTTCCACTTCCAACACTGGTCTAACCAACCAGACCAGAGTGTCCAGTAACATATTAATGTTACAATTAAACAGTTACACTTCATGTAGGCTAGGAACGTTTCACCTGCCGTGGCCCGACCGCTTCTGCTCCACATAAACTTTGTGCGTGATCAAATGTCTCTACGCGTCATGCGTCTCCATATTAGAGACGGAAACAAGCGCTGTTCAGCCAAAGTTTCATAATTTCATAAAAAGAACATTTTTCCAAGTGACACATCCCTCAGAGAGACCGGGTTTCCAGACTGTTTCAGTGGGAGGAAATCTTATCGCATGCGCCGTTCTGCACTGCGCTGCGAACCCCAGATCTTCAGCTCACTGTCCACCGTGGGCGCTCCGAGCCATGCTGAACACAGTGTCCAGTATAAAGCTCTGATGTTCTGATGGGAATATTTTACCTCCGCGATGTGCATTAACGATTAAAATGTCAGCTCATCCATGCGCATCGGTGTGCGTCGTCGGGGTAATTCTTTCAAACCAAGCAACATCCTTGAGTTCATCTGTCAAAATAAACAGTCAAATGGAAATATCTGTAACCTGCCGTTTAACTGTTTTGCCTTCCTGTGAAGATTGTTGCAACGAGAAACAATTAAACTTGATTAACCCCAGAGCCACCCAGAGAACCAGAGTGCATGTGGAAGGTTCCTCCCACTGAAGCGAGTGTTTTCCAAACCCTGTCTCTCAGAGAGACTTGTCACTTAGAAAATGTTCCCTGATTATGAAACTTTGGCTGAATAGCGCTTGTTCCTGTCTCCAATGTGGCGACGCATCCAGGAGCCATCTGAGGAGAATCCCAGAATCTCACATCCTCTTCAGCTCAGAATGCGCCGATATGATTACGCACAAGCGTGACACGCCAACCCGGTCTCACAGTAAGACCGGGTTGGACCTGTTCAGGTTTACGCAGACAATCTTTACATTTAGAATTGGCTTACAGATGTAAAATTAATGCAGTAAAATATAAAGCATTTTATTTAAATATCCATTCATTATTTTACAAGCACAGAGATCCGCATCAGATGGATGGAAGAGCCGCATGCGGCTCCAGAGCCGCGGGGTGCCGACCCCTGTGCTTGCCTACTTTATTGTCCCCAGCAATTTTTAAACCCCACTCAAGTGTATGGTTTTTGTCCCCAGCAATTCTGAAAACAAACTGACGCCCTTGCACTTCACTCACCCCCTAGTGGCAGCTCGCGCACCCCCGGGGGTGCGCGCACCACACTTTGGGAATCCCTGATCTATACCAAGTAATGTGTCTATGGTTACATTGTGATTTCTTAGTAAATATTCAATTTGGTGAGTGATGAACTTTATTTTATTTATCCTAGTTAATCTATAATTAAACTGGTATACTAGTAGTAGCACATTCAATGTCAAAGAGAGTAAAATGTTAGGAGAGGGAGAATGTTTAGGTGGTTAGCAGCAGTGTGCTAGCCGATGGCCCCCTCCATGAGGCTACCACAGCTCAGTAGAACATTATTGTAGCTTCTTCTGGAGAGAAAAACAGAGACAAAATTAAGTTAAAAGCTGAAATAGCAGGAAATAATACAGTTAAAGAGCAGATTGTAGACAAAAGTAGTAGAGTGTGGAAAGTGGTCAGTATGTCCTCCAGCAGTCTAAAGCCTGATTTATGCTTCTCCGTCTGCGTCAGTGCGGAGACACACAACGCCATTATCCGTCCTTGCGTAGGGCTCCGGCAGGCACGCAAGTACGTACAGAGTCGAGCCCACTTTTTTAAACATCCGTCGAACGAGACGGATTACGCAAGCTTGTTATTGGTCAGGACGCCGCTGTTGTTTACAGCGCCGCCATTGCAAAGAGAGCCGAGGATAACAAACGGCAGACACGGAGAAGCTTGATGAATACCTCGCGAAAAAACTCTAAAAATATGAACGTTTAATTCTCCTGTGACTGGAGGAGTGAAAAGATGCACAGCAAGCGTTTTATTTGTGGACGGAAATGACAGGAAACATGGGTTTAGAGATGGGGAGCGCATGAAGACATGAGAGACAAATATGTCCGTGTTAAAAGTCTCTTATATACACAAAAAACACAATATAAACACACTATCTTGGACCGATACATGACAGGATACCACAGAACAGCGCTACGCCCTCTGTTGTCCTGCCGAGGAATTGCTTTGCAACACTCCAGGAGACGGAGAAGTATGAAAGCAAAACGCTTCCGTCAATCCGTGCGTGTCTGTCCCTTGCGGAGCTGATGGAGAAGCATAAACCAGGCTTAAGCCTATAGCAGCATAACTACAGAGATAACTCTGGATAACCTAGTCTTTTAGATGCAGGCATGTTGGAGGCAGGGCAAGGGAGAGCCGTCTTTACCAACTGTACATTCCACTTCCCTCTACTCTCCCACTTGTTCAGATATAGGCTAACATCAGATTTTAACCATAGACCCTATCAAATAAAAATGTTTTGAGCCTAGTCTTAAAAGTAGACAAGGTGTCTGCCTCAAGCTGGGAGTTGGTTCCTCAAGAGAGGAGCCTGATAGCTGAAAGATCTGCCTCCCATCCTATTTTTAGATATTCTGGGAACCACCAGTAAACCTGCAGTCTGAGAGCGAAGTGCTCGGTTAGGAACGTATGGAACAGTCAGGTCACTGATGTATGATGGAGCTTGATTATTAAGAGCTTTATTTGTGAGAAGGAGGATCTTAAAATCTATTCTGAATTTAACAGACAGCCAGTGTAGGGGAGCTAAGACAGGAGAGATATGATCTCTTTTTAATTCTCATCAGAACTCTAGCTGCAGCATTTTGGACAAGCTGAAGACTTTTAACTACATTCTGTGGACTTCCTGAGAGTAATTAATTACAGTAATCTAGTATTGATGTAATAAATGCATGAACTAGTTTTTCAGCATCACCCCTGGAAAGGATGCATCTAATCTTAGCACTATTCCGAAGGTGGAAAAAGGAAATCTTACAAACCTGTTTAACGTGGGATTTGAATGACATGTCCTGGTCGAAGATAACACCAAGGTTCCTTGCTTTGTTCTTGGAGACTAATTTAATGCCATTCAGGTCTTGACTAAGCAATTTCCTTTTCTGAATTTCAGGTCCAAAGATGAGAACTTCAGTCTTGTCTTGATTTAAAAGCAAAAAGTTTTGAGTCATCCAATTTTTATGTCTTCAAGACAAGCCTGTAATGTAACTAACCGATTAGGTTCATCAGGGTTAATGGATAAATATAACTGAGTATCGTCAGCATAACAGTGAAAGTTTGTCCCATGCTATCTAATGATTTTACTAATTGGAAGCACATATATAGTAAAAAGAATTGGTTCAAGCACTGAACCCTGTGGTACTCCACAAGTAACCGTGGAGTAGGGTTGTCACGGTGTGAAAATTTAACCTCACGGTTATTGTGACCAAAATTATCATGGTTTTTGGTATTATCGCGGCATTTTTTTAAACGTGTTACATTTTCAGACAACTAAATAAACCCTGTATATCAGGAAAATATTGTCCTCAGTTTGTGTCAAATTTTTGCCAAAAATGTGTTATTTTGTTATGTTGTTTATTTGTTTACATTTTTCTCCTTTAGTCTTTAAAATAGCAATATTTGCCCATAACTTCTTAATTTTTGTCTGTGATGTCATCATTTTAAAAATATTAGACCAGATGATACTCAAGTAGCCTTCTAATCAGATACCTTTTTACCCCTACTTGAGTAATAAACCCTATATCAGGAAAATATTGTCCTTGGTTTGTGTCCTTCCAGTGAGCTTTGCAGATTTGGGAAAATGTCATCAGGCAGTAATCATTGTTAAATTCATAATTATTCCCGGAGACCAACTCTCATCTGCCCCTGGGAGCCCCGTAATGCATAGCGTCATTTCAATATGGGGGTGTCCGCGACACGGTTTATTTGCAGGTAGCGGCGCTGCGGCTGCTTTATATAGCGACTCGTTGCTGCCTTTCACAGACACTTTTTTCTGCACGTGCTGCAAACAGGATAGTCATCTTCTATCAACTGTCCCTCGGCATTATTCAAATATCCAAAAAATGCCCATACTTCCGACTTTGTCTTCTTTGAGGGATAATAAATGTCCTGAGTACTGCTGTCTCCTCCTTTGGCCATTATTTCAGCTTTAGCTTCAAGAAAGTTTTGGTTGTAAACAAAGCGCGCATGTGCCGCCGGCAACTTCAGCAGATGATACGGTGGCTGGTAAGGGTCACCGTGCCTACACCGCAGCCATGGTTATCCACCGAGATAATATAGTTTTTTTTTAAACGACTGTTATTATTTTTGTCAACTTTTTTACCGGGGTTTATCGCTACACCGGTTACAGTGACAACCCTACAGTGGAGTATGAAGATTTGTCATGTACATTTACAAAATGAAATCTGTCAGACAGGTAGGATTTAAACCAGCCTAGAGCTGTTCCTTCGATCCCTACAACATGTTCAAGCCTTTCTACAAGAACATTGTGATCTACTGTGTCTAAAGCAGCACTGAGATCTAACAAGACTAGAACAGGCACAAGATTCTTATCTGAGGCCATGAGAATATTATTTGTAACTCTCACTAATGCAGTTTCAGTGCTGTGATACTCTCTAAAACCAGACTGAAATTCCTCAAACAGATCATTAGTGTTTAAATGCTCACATACTTGGATGGCCACTTTTTTCTCAAGGACTTTGGATAAAAATAGAAGGTTAGATATTGGTCTATAATTCATTGGGTCATCAACATTATATCAAGCTTTTTACAAAATCAAACACAAGGTACGGCATGATAATTAAAATATAAATACAATTAAACAAAATAAATATAAATAAATAAAATATATCAGATATCAGATAGGCTAGAACAGTCACTTGTACATGATCTGTTTTCAATAGTACGCTGGTTGTTGTAACCGTAGACTGCACAGGAACAGGCATAGTTGCTCATCTGCATTGATTTTGGAGACCCATCCAACATGGCGATAATGCTGTTACACTCCAGCACCCCAATGGGGCGTCTACATATTGATGTCTATGATTTGCGCAGCTCACTCTCATACAGACGAGTGTTGTGATTGACATGTTTTTATTTCTTAACTCACCTCACACCGCCCAGAGTTTCTACTTTAAAACTCGTATTAAATAACAAGCGTCCTCCGTGCCGTATTTTTATTGTAGGATGAAAACTTTACATCAGTTGTCACAGCGCTAAAGTTCAGCAGACATGTTTGTCGCTGCAGGCCTGCTCAGTGTGAGAGAAGGGGGGAGAGGCGACACGATGCTGTCTCTACACAGACTCCACAGTTAGAGCCAGCGACAGTCAACTGGTTTGACCTGCTCTGAAAGACGTTGATCAGAATTTGCAGATCGCATTTTTTTGACAGCGATTGGGAGCGTGAAACCATCATGCATCACTCTATAGCGTCCGTGCGGGAACTCGCCGAGTAACTTTTATCTGCTGTACTTAAATCATGCAAATGTGTGAAAAATTCATTATTTAATGGAACAAATAAACCGAAACAGTACGCAAGTGGACCGAACCGAAACTGTTCGAATAACCCCCATGAACTGTTACACCGCTAGTATTCTGCCACTAGGTCACAGTGTATCCACATCCATGTGCGACAAGTGAAAGTACCTATCCACAACTTATCCCTAAAGGTTCAGGAAGGAAAAGATTGGTGCAGAAGGAATGGTGTTTCAAGAGAGATGGAAATGTGAATACATGTTTATGCTTCATCACAATGGTCACTCTTCATCTTAATCACAATTGTCTATTTTTTGCTCATTTTAAATATATTTTTAACCATTTTCTAAATTATATTTTTACTTTTACATTTTTTGTTTTTGTGAAGCGCCTCGTGATTTTTATCTTGAGAGACGCTATAGAAAAGATATTTTCTTCTTCTTCTTCAAAGAGAAAAATCAGAATGTCCTTAGTCATTAGTGTCCATGCTACAAGCATTTGTGTCTGCAGTGTTACCGTCCTCAATTTTGGACGAGTTGTAAACATTCTCCTACTCAGCGCCGAGTTTTAGCCCAGAAATGGAGATTTCAACCGCTCAGTAATCTTGTCCTGTCCGACATAGACAGCTCACCAACCAACCTCCAGACGGAGCTGATTTAACTCCAGTTTAGCAACATGCTCCAGTCAGAATGACTCTAGCTGCTACAGCTTTTATCTCTCCTGCCCGACACACCAACCCAACTGCATGGCCTAGCTGCTTAGATGCTCTCCATGTTCAGCAGCACAAACCTGTGTGAGCACTTTTTGTTTGTGATGAAGATGAACAGAACAACACAGCTCCTTCCTCAGCTCAGAACCCAACCCCACAGGTGCAGGTGTCAGGCTGGAACAGGTGAGCATCACAGTAAATCAGAGTGGAGCAAACTGAGCTACAATTGTTTTGGTTTTACTTAGCACTTTTTCTGCTCCAAAGCATGAAAGCTATTAGATGAGATATTTTCATTTAAGAGAATTACTGTTTTTTGTTGTTGTTGTTGGCCTGTGAAAAAAGATCTAACCTACTTTAAAATAGGAGCTGGGAATAGAACAGATGGATGGATATAATAGAAAATGTCTGTTGTCCCTCAGTGGGGAAAGTTTGGTGTCACATCAGCAATTACATTCATTACGGGAGCAAAAAGGAGAGTAAAATTATAAATAAACAACAAGAAAACATAACATGGAAACACTCAGAAGATTAAAAATGCTGAATATGAGATTGCTCATCATCTCCTGATGACCTACTCCCATTATGATGATGAATTACAGAATATCTTTGACGACCTGGCTCCTCTGAAAACACGAATACCGTAAATCCTCTAATACAGACCCAGGCCTGTATTTGACTCAAGCTCATCAAGCTCCAGGCCTTTATTGGAAGGAGGACCAGAATTAGAGGCAGGCCTCAATTTCTATTTGAGCAAAATGAACTAATGGTTCGCTGGAGTTTTGACAATTAAAATTGCGCCCACATTTTCAAAGTTAAACACATTTCTTTTAACAACGGTAGTTTCGGCTTCAGCCCTCTCCCTCCTCCCCCTGCGCAGTGGCCGCAAACTCACTGATGCGCCTGCAGCCTCTCAGAGTTCCTGCTGCTCTAAACATTAAAATAATTATTTCATTTTCTGTTCCTCACTTCTGATTACCTTCAATGGTGTCTGTTTGTTGCAACTACCAGGTACAAAAACTAACTTGTTTTTATTTGACTATTTTTCTGTCCTGCCTGTTTATTATCTTCCTGCATCTCCTCTCAATCCTAAAGAAAAACTGCTACCTGGGTTCATATATATTCACCTTATGAGTTACCTTTGAACTGCAGTTATAAAAGATCTACCGACCGCAAAAACAGCGGAGTGCTCGCCGGCCACATCAGTTAGGTGCGTCACCGAGGACAAAACAGGTGATGCGCCCCGATCCACGGCAGCGAAAAGCATCAGGCACAAATAAAAGAATAAAAGACAGAAAACATTAAAGGAAATGAGCCGACATGAACGAAAGCGTGTTAAACTAGTTTTTGAGGTGGTGACACCTGATTTGATAATGTTACTGTGGCCGTGCTCAGGACGCAGATGTCTGGAGTGCGTCAACAATCAGAGCTTTGCATGCGCAAGCTGGTTAAGGTTAGGATGGGGGTGAGGGGAATTTTAAATTGCAAGAGGGTAAACGTCACAATTTGGTTACATGTCCGTTTTACGGCGGGTGTCAGTGCCGACGCTCTGGCACAGCGCGTTGCCTCCCGACGCGCAGGAGCTTGTCACCTGCTGACAGCAGGCTGCTGTCTTTTCTGTGGACTGCATCTTGCCAGTCATCACGTGACAGCGACTAGTCGATGACAGGCATAAAAAGTCACTATAGAGCGGTGAAGTCGACTAGTGACTAGTTCATACAACCCCTACTGCTCCCCAGAGTGTTCTGCAGCATAATCAGCACGTTCTCTTTGAACTTGATATCAAATTTTCGCCTCCTCTTCGTCTCCGCACGGTTAAAGTTACCCTCACGGTCTATCACTGGCAAATCAAAAGTGAGACGGATGACACAACCGCCCCCCCGTACTTGCTTGTTACCACATTCCACCCGGCCACAATTAAAAAAACGGCCATTTTTCACAGACTCCGACACCGGCCAAAATATGATACCCGGCAGTTATTTAAGTACAGGCTAATATTAGAGGATTTACGGTTGTTTCTAATTCTGCTCAACGTCAAGACCACGTTAGTGACAACCATTTATATGAACAGTTACAGTCTGGGTTCAGAAAAAATCACAGTACTGAATAGGGCTGGGCGATATGGCCGAAAATCAATATCACGATATGTTGAGGATTTCACCTCTAACAATAAATGAACGATAACTACAGTTATGCGCAGAAACAAAAGTTGTCCACTAGATGGGACTGTCACATTTATTATGTCAAGGTGGTACAGCTTCTTAAAGGGACATGAATGTTGCCAACCAACACACATCTATTCATTTTTTTTATTATCAAATTTATTGACATGAGAAAATTTATCTCTATAAGAGTCAAAAATGTCTTAACGATTAATTTTCGATTTATTGTCCAGCCCTAGTACTGAAACTACTCTGACTAAAATCACCCATGACCTTTTGATGGCATCACACTCAGGTCTAGTTAGCATATTACTGCTCTTGGACTTGACGGCAGCGTTTGACACAATGTCACATCAGATTCTTCTAAAGCACCTATCCTCCATTGGCATACATGGGACTGCACTTTCATGGTTCAAATCGTACCTTTCTGACTGTTTGTATTTTGTTCAAGTAATACCATACAAATCTCACCTCACGCCTGTGTCATGTGGGGTCCCTCAATGTTCAGTTTTGGGTCCAGTTTTTTTTTATCATCTACATTCTCCTGCTAGGAGAAATCTTTAGTAAGTATAATGTAAACTTTAATTGTTACGCAGATGATACTCAACTGTATATCTCTTCTTCATCGGTTGAGTCACTACCTTTTATGACTATAACAAACTGCGTAAGTGAAATACAGACCTGGTTTGCTCATAATCTCTTGAAACCTAATGGTAATAAAACAGAACTCCTCATAGTAGAACCAAATCTAAAACTGTCAGATTGCACAACTTATCACTCAATATTGATGATACTCCTATTTCATTGTCCGCTCAGGTAAAAGTTTGGGTGTTATCTTAGATAGCACTCTTATTTAATGTGCATGTAAATGGATTGGTTAGGTCTGCGTACTTTAATTTATGCAACATTAATCAGTTACATTCATCCTTGACTATGATTGACACCAAGACTTGTAAATGCCCTGGTTACATCTCGTCTGGACTACTCGCTGGTCTACCACAGAAACTTCTTCACAAACTTCATTTGGTAGAGAATGCAACAGCACATACCATTACTCGGACACCCTCCTCTCAACATATCACTTCTATTCTTGAGGAGCTTCATTGGCTCCCAGTAAGTTACTGCATTGAATTCAAAATTTTACTTTTAACTTTTAAAACTCTTAGTAACATGGCCCCTGGTTATTTACGTGATGTACTCTGTCTGTATACACCACCATGAACACTTTGCTCAACTTCCAGTAATCTGCTTGTTATACCTCAATTCCGTCTATCCTGTATGGGCCTCAGGTCTTTTGGCTCGCAGGCTTCGTGGTTATGGGAGTACCCCATCAGACATCCATATGGTCTCTTCTATCAACCAGTTTAAATCACCACTGAAAACTCGTTTATTCAGGCAGGCTTTCTCGAATGCCTAATGTAATCGTAAAAATTTGCTTGACTATGCACTTCCTGTTATATTATGTAGATTTTAACTAATGTGTCGATGTGCAATGTTCTGGTCTGGTTAATGATCTGGTTCTGGTTGGGTTAGTGAGTCTGGTTCTGGTCCATGACCTTCTGATCCCGGCGGGTCTTAATTAAGTCCAATTGATCGGCCTGATTCTAGCGCTTCTATAGATGCCCTCAATAGATCATGCTGAAAGTTGTGGGCTGCAGCCAGAACCAGCTTCACGTTTTCAGAATCCTAAAAGCTTCAGCAGTTATGACGTTGTCGTTCATTCATGTAGGATGGATTTATTGAGTCTTTGGTCAGTTGTGCCTCCTTATTCGCCTTAATTTGGCGCTGTTTGACAGATTTAAGGTGGTATTTTTAGTCTTGTATCGCTGTGATCGAACTCATGGCTATTTTTAGTCTTGTTCACATTTCAAACATAAAAACTTTTGGCTGTTTTTTTTTCTTTCTAAACTTGATGTTTTAGATCCTAATTTAGACAAAGAACCTCATAAAAAGAAATTTTGACTCCTTTAGAGATTTGACTTGAGTTTTTGATGCAGGTGCTCTGAGTTTGTGTGGTGGCTGGCTGTCTTGGTCCTGTTTCTGTCTCTATCTTGGTGGTTCTGACTGGGCTGCTGAGTCCAGTTTGGTGCTCCTGCTTCTTCATGTAGAGATGAGATGCTTTAGGGGAGGTCTGCTCGGTTCCACCTGCACCAGAATAACAGTAGATGAGAGTGGAAAGCAGCAGGTTACTGTCCTGTCCCGATCCCGTTTAGTTCTGTGTGCTTGGCTTTTAGGGTGATGAGTTATTTATGGGATGTCCTGTAGAAGATGTGCTCCAGAAGAGGGTAGAGGAGACTAGGGTTGTCACGGTGTGAAAATTTAACCTCACGGTTATTGTGACCAAAATGATCACGATTTTCGGGATTATCGCGGTATTTTTTTAAACCGGTTACATTTTCAGACAACTACGTAAACCCTGTATATCAGGAAAATATTGTCCTCAGTTGGTGCCTAAATTTTGTTATTTTGTAATTATGTTGTTTATTTGTTTACATTTTTCCCCTTTAGTCTTTAAAATACCAATATTTGCCCATAACTTCTTATTTTTTGTCTGTTTGATGTCATCATTTAAAAAATATTAGATCAGATGATACTCAGTACTCAAGTAGCCTTCTAATCAGATACTTTTTTACCCTTACTTGAGTAATAAACCCTATATCAGGAAAATATTGTCCTCAGTTTGTGCCCTTCCAGTGAGCTTTGCAGATTAGGGAAAATGTCATCAGGCAGTAATCGTTGTTAAATTCATAATTATTCTCGGAGAGAGACCAACTCTTATCTGCCCCTGGGAGCCCCGTATATATACATATATACATATACATATAGCGACTCGTTGCATTCTCCCTCAACCCAAATCCTCGGATCACGCTTTTTAGCTAAAACGCTAACGTTAGCTTGCCTTGCGTTGACTGTAGAGTTGTGGGTGATGGTCACGCAGATGTGCCATGAGATTTGAAGCGTTGCTGCCTTTCACAGACACTTTTTCTGCACGTGCTGCAAACAGGATAGCCGTCTTCTATCAACTGTCCCTTGGCAATCTTTAAATATCCAAAAAACGCCCATACTTCCAACTTTGTCTTCTAA
Source organism: Nothobranchius kuhntae (assembly GCA_006942095.1). NCBI lineage: Eukaryota > Metazoa > Chordata > Actinopteri > Cyprinodontiformes > Nothobranchiidae > Nothobranchius > Nothobranchius kuhntae. The sequence continues at coordinate 751,701 of SSNQ01034591.1, read as the reverse complement.
AGCCGGGCATACACTGTGCGACTTTTTCACTTTTTTGAGCCGATTTTCCACTCGTGCGAGAAACCACGAGATCGTGGCGAGTTTTGCGCCGAGCGTCGTGTAGTGTACAGGGATTACGAGAGGCGATTAACACCACGTGACCAGCTACCGATCAGCAATCGTGAGCTCACACGGACTTCTGGCGTGTTTAATATTTTGCTCGTCCCTCGTGAGGGTATCGCACTGTTGAAGCGGCGCTGTGAGCAGCTGCGACCCAAAATGTATCAGAACCGCTCACGGCACATGTGCAATGCTGCATCAACACCGCTCCCCGCTATTTCCCTAATAACACAAGTTGTTCGTTTTAATTTCTACACGTTTTTTTTACTCACAAAGATTGTCAAGAAAGCGTGTTTGTCGTGTTCATGTCAAATTAAACTGATCACAAAACACAGATTTACTTTCTTTATTTCGTTTTCCTCATCCAACCCCCATTAATCCCTGTGTGTCCTCCTGCAGCACTTCTGAAGGACAACAGGCAAAACAGGACAAAACAGTCTGACGTGTTGTGTAAAAACTGCTGTTTTTAGCATATTTTTAGGGCCGACGTGTTACTACCAGACGTACAGTGTGAGCAGTCAGGTCGCATCCGAGAACTGGGTCGTGCAGTGTGAGCGCATGACTCGTGAGATCTGCTCTGCGAGGAAGTCGTACAGTTAGAGCTGAAGCTGAGTGCTACGAGTGAAAAAGTCGCACAGTGTACGCCCGGCTTTAGAGGGATAATAAATGTCCAGAGTGCTGCCGTCTCCTCCTTTGGCCATTATTTCAGCTTTAGCTTCAAGAAAGTTTTGGTTGTAAACAACAAAGTGCACATGTGCTGCCGGCAACTTCAGCAGATGACACTGTGGCTGGTAAGGGTCACCGCGCCTACACCGCAGCCACGGTTATCCACCGAGATAATATATTTTTTTTAAAAAAAGACTGTTATTATTTTTGTCAACTTTTTAACTGGGGTTTGCTGCTACACCGGTTACTGTGACAGCCCTAGAGGAGACCAAGACAGTACTCTAGAATGAGCTTAACTTTAATATATTATATAAATATATAGAAATTTTGTGTGTGTGTGTGTGTGTGTGTGTGTGTGTGTGTGTGTGTGTGTGTGTGTGTGTGTGTGTGTGTGTGTGTGCGTGTGTGTGCGTGTGCGCGCAGTTCTGGTTACAACAGGCTGGATCTTCATTCATTCAAGTAATATGTTGGGTTTAGGAAATTGAGTGCTTTAAGATTTCTATATATATATTACCTCTACTTATGACCAATAAGCTGTGATACTCTATCTAAATATAGAATATCAACCCTGCCTGGTCTTTGTGTGTTTATCAGAAGATTCTAGGATTCTTTATTTATTAAGGTATTGTACACACTTGATTCAGAAAAGAGTCAGGTTTATAAAAGTAAGAATTTATTTTACCAACAATTAAAACATGACAGGTTAACTAACATTTTACTGTGATGGATGGAACTAGATGTGATGTATGAACCTATGTGTGAATGCGATGTTATCAGAACTTCCGTATCTAGGAGAGCTGAGTTCTGGATGTGAAAGAATTTGGTTTGCGTTAAGCTATGAAGTTGATTATTATCAAAAACGCATCAGATGCAATCTGTCATGTCTACATACCCACTCGAAGACCCTCGTGATGGATCCGGAATGTCAAAGTCCTCGGACTTCCAGGCACCGAGGTCCGTAGAAGAAGCTGCTGCACTACTAGACCGGTCTAAGAGTTGTCTCCAGGTCACAACAGACGGATGGAACCGCACGTCTGCGACTCTTAAGGAGTCTAAACAATATCAGCTTGTTCTGCAGGAACTGTTTGCTGTATCAGCTTTGCAGGTGCAAAAAGATTTTGACGATGTGTCAAAAGCTTTGATGAGTTAAAGAGGTTTTGCTTCAGATGGCCGGTCTGAAGCTTTCTCTAGAACTGATGAATCACCAAGTGGTCCAGATTTAATGTTCTCATGTTATGATTTTTGTAGCCAACCAGAGGTTGACAAGTTGAGGAATATTACCAAGACAACTTCAGATACACACCTTCCTTGATACCGGATGCTCTGTTCTGGGGTAAAGGGCTATCTATGTGTCATGCGTTTAACTTTACTTTACTTTGTTCTTGTGTGAGTGCAAATGGTGATGACCTTGTCATAAATAAAAACATGCTGAAACATATTTCAATCGCTGTAATCTTAACATAACATTCATTTCCAACTTCAATCATTGAGCACAGATTAATAAAAGCATTTTATTATATTATAATTATTATAAGTAGCAATAAACAAACATTTATTTGATGATTATCTAGCTTATAAGATTTAGAAGTTCATGTTTCATTTAGGAAATCATTCTTTGATTTAGCAACTGATCCGAGCTGTGAGTGTTCACTTATTCAAAGGCATGAAGAATCCTGTAGGACTATAAGGGAAGCTTGAACCTTGAGGAGAGAACATTATTGTTGACAATTTGTTATCTGTTCAGAGCTGCAGAGACTCTGAGCTCCAGCTGATAGGATGAAGGCAGGCTAATTTAAAGGGAACGCATGCAGTCTCGTGTCTCCTTTTTGACCAGATATTGATTGGGCAAACAGTACCTAAAAACTGACCATTGCTGGATTTTACAAATGGTGCTCAAAAAAAATTAGTGATAATAATAATACTCTAGTAAAAATAAAAAAATACAAGGCAGTAAATTAATTCCAAAAAGTTACTGTGCTCTTCTGACAGTGATGGATCCGATTCCTCACTTAACTCTTTTTCTGTTCTACCTCTTCTGAAACACACACACACACACACACACACACACACACACACACACACACACTAGGATGAAATCTGCTGTGACCCTGCTCACTGGGGTATGGAGGTGGAGTTTACATGTTTGTAGTGGTATAATATGTTTACTCTCACTGGTTCCTGTGTAGGTGGTTTTAATGAGTTATTCTGTTGGTACACACATCCAAGTGACTAAACTGGTCCCATAGTCATGATTATGCTGGTGGTGGTCGGAGGGACCGGTGGCGCCTGTGCTCGGCAGTGTAGTGACTTGCTGGCTGGTCAAAATGTAGAACCTGATTAGGCTCTTTTAATTATGTAGAGTAATGGTTTATGCTCTTTTATGAAAGAGGAACCATCCTACATATTTTATAGTTTTAAGAAGACTCAAAGGTTGTTTTATCGATAAACTGTCGATAATATCCGTGGGTCTGTGTTTCAGTTCAATGAAGAGACAAGTTTGAAAGTTAAAAGATTTAATTCTTCAAATTAACTAATGATTTTGAAATGACAAAGCATAGGAAACAACACTCAACATTGGCAACTTAGTTGAACAATCTTTAACAGTTCATATTTTTAACTTGCTCAAATAGACCTTGTGTTGGAGGTGCTGAAGATTTAGAGTGATGTGATGTGATGTGATATGGATGCGTGTGTGCATCTGATTTTGCTTCAGGAAGAAACAGGTGTCTGAGTGAAAAGTGATGGTTTGAATAAACTTAGGTTTTGTTGGAAAAGATGCATCAAACGCTATCTCTCGTGGACTGCCTCACCGTATTCGGACCATCTTTTAGAACCGGGACGTCAAAGGACGATGTTTCATCCAGGGGTGACACCTCGGCTGGCAGAGAAGACGAAGGCGTGCTGCGACCCGGTCCAGAGACTACCTCGGTACACGTGATGATGAAGCGTTTGCAGATGCGCTTTCTTAAGTTTAATTACTCAGAAAATCAAAGACTCTGGACGAGTCTGCGTTAGCGGTTGCAATTCAGCTATTCCTAGGAATAGCGTGGGGGGGGGGGGGGAAGAAAGGAGCCGGTGGGCTCCATTCCCCCGTTAGCGGTTGTTCACACGTCCTCTCTCTCTCTCGTTGTCAAACACGAACTGAATCATGAACTGAAAACTTACCAAAAGCCTTTCTCTTCTCAAAGCAAAACGTGTTCGTCAGCAAATGTGTTTTGGAGTTTACTGTGAGAGTCTGTGTGTGTGTGAATGTTTGAGTGTGTGAAGGTCACCACTAAAACATCCTCAGAACATTATTTAATTAAGCAGTGATTCATTAGTTATTATGATTACCCAAAGCATAATAATCATTAATTTGATTAAAACACATTTATAATGAGCAAAGTGATAATAATGATTCTTTTAACATTAAAATAAAGAAAAGGAAGTTTAAGACTTGTTATGTTATGACTACTTCCATGGGAACAGCATCTTCTGGCACGAAGCTGCAGGTGGCAGATGTTATGGTTTCCAGCAGACTCTTGCAGACTTCATGTCTGCAAAGGTCTCAATCTGTGGGTGAAAGTTCTCAGCAACCCAGCTCTTGACCCAGCCGAGCCAAGTATAACCTTTGTGACAGAAAACCCATATTTCCTCACGTTACAGCAGCCTCGTCTCTGTCAGTGCGCCCCAGGGGAAACTTTGGCTACATTGTAGCTCATCCCCAGCATGTGAATGTGTGTGTGAATGGGTGATGGACTGATTGTGTTGTAAAGGGCCTTGGAGGAGGGGGTTCCAGAAGGTGTTTTATCAAATACAGGCCATTTATCACACACTGGTGAAATTACATCTCTGCATGTGGCCCATCCCCGTGGGGAGCGGTGAGCTGCAGCAGTGGCTGTGCTCAGGAACTATTTGGTGGTTTAACCCCTAATATCTATGTGATGGGAAGGAGGGAGGCTTTGGGTCCCATTGTTAAAGCCTTTGGTATGACCCAACTGGGATTTGAACCCCAATCTACCAGCTTCCGGGTGGACACTCTACCACTAGACCACTGAGAAGGTGGGCCAAAATACCCAATCTGCTCTTGTCCCAAGTCTTTTGGAAATGGGTTTGGAATATTTAAGATGTGTGATGTTTCAGTCAACGGTGTCACACATATGAATTCATGTAGGTGGGATGCTGTTTGTCCTGGGTAGGGACGAGATGTCATCATGTATGGGTCAAAGTGCATCCACCCTCCCCTAAAAAGGCTGCTGCTGGATGTCGTGTTGGTAGTAAAACATAGTTTCCAGGTAGTTAAGGAAGTAAATTCTACTCTAGGTTTCCTGTAAAATAATCTGTTTTAAACTTTAACCTCAAAAGAAGATTACAGCTGAAGCATCTGTTCTGCTCCTGTCAGAGGGAGCGAATCAGACTCCCCTCAGACACAAACATTAAGCGTTTCCTCCTCCTGATCGAGGAGTTCTCTGTTACATCTTCTCCTCTTCATCAGTAAACCTTTCTCCTGCTCAGCATCCTGCTCCATCCCCTCCACTGTGTCACTCCTATTTATAGCAGCATTTGGCAGGCAGGAGTCGGCGCTGTGCCGCCTCTTCCTTCTCCTTGACAGCTCTGAGAGAGGAGGAGGAGGAGGAGGCTCTGCTCAGACGCTCTGAGAGGAACCTCCTCTCTGCTTCCTACATTTGTTCTGAGTGTTTTCAGCTTGTGATGCCTTCACTGACACTTTGAATTCTCACATCTGAGTGTTTATAGTAAACACCAGAACCAAGTCATATTCAGCCTCACCAAGACGGTCGGTCCTGTCCCTTCCTGCTCCTCCGGCCCTCCGTCTGCTGCTCTGTGGTTGAGTTTTCCTCTGAGTCGAGTCTAACGGGAACGTTTTAGAATCTGAGAACGTCTCGGCATCGTCAGCATAAAACCCCAGGTTAGGCTGGTCTCGTCTGGAATCAGAAGATTCCACGAGCTGAGGAATTCTTTGAGGACTTGTTTTGTATCTTCCAGTCTTTGGCTGTGTAGTGTCGTGTGAGGCTCATGTAGGGGTCTGATGTTTGGCTTGTCCACATGTCCACGATAAACGCAAAAATGAAGATGGTGCATTAGACACTTCAGTACGGACCACTTCAATTAAATCAGCCAAGGCCATGGGCGGCGCCAGGGATTTTTACCTGCAGTAGCTTGGTGAGCTGTTGCTGCTCTCCATTGGTGCAGACTGGGGGGTTCCTTATCAGCATACCGGGTTGACTGAGAGGCCCAGCTTTACTAACCGAAGTAGCTGAACAACACTTGAGAGAATCATTTGAAGATAAATAATAACAAAGGTACATGTATGTACACATAAGCAGTAAGCTAGTATATTAAACAAGGTTCTTTTAGCTTCGGACATGAAGGTGTTTCGAGTTACCTTTACATGTTTCGACCTTCTGCGGTCTTCTTCAGAAATGTCACGGGTGTTTGTGTGACGCGTCTTTATCAGCTGTTCTTCTGGCTGGCTGGTCTTTGGAGAGGACCGCACGCAGACAACGGTCGAAACATGTAAAAGGTAACTCGAAACACCTTCATGTCCGAAGCTAAAAGAACCCCGCTTAATATTTAAAAAGAGGACATAATGAACATTGTAAAGGAGTAAGCTAGTATTGTAACCTTCGACCACAAAAAACACAAAAAAAAGAAGAACTTTGGTTCCAACACTATGCAGCCTACGGCTGTGTAACTCTGGTATTGCATTGGTGTTGTTGTGTGACAGCATAATGCCAGTAGAGCTTAAACTGAGGAGTTACACACGTACTGAGGGGATGCAAGATCCACACTAGCGTTCTGTTGGATGGCTGGGAACTTTCTACAGCTGAATGAAGATAAGACTGAGATCCACCCTCTTGGTCAGCTTGCTTCTCACACCAGACCCTCTTTTGGGAATCTTGGTGTGACCTTTGACCCAGCTGTTCACTTTGATCTCTTGGGCCCGGATGAGTTCTGGTAAAACTGGACCCGACCTAACGGACCTCCTGCATGTTTTCATCACATGACCTGTAGAAACGGCGCCCCCTTCTGGTGGGGGTTTTCTACCTGTGAGATGATGCTGAGCATTTGTTCTTGTTGTTCCGCAGAAGTACCGGCACCACGATGAAGACTCCTCCCCCCAGGAGCACAGCTCCCCCCAGCTCACGGAGGAGGCGGGGGGCCCGGAGCTGGTCCAGGTAGCAGAGAAGAACCTCTCCCAGATCGAGAACGTGCACGGATACGTCACCCATGCTCACATCTCACCTATGAAGGTAGGGGGCGGAGTCTCTGACACTGCTGTTTTCAGGTCTACTCAGAGCTCCTGATCCAGAACCTAATTAGTCTAGGTCTGGGTCAGGAGTTCTGGACTGGGTCAGGAGTTGAATCTTCTGTTTCTCTTCCATCTGTGTGTTCTGGCTGGTTTAGATGTGGATTAAACATGTTTGTGTTTCTGTCCATCGACCAGACCTGTTTGCTCAGATCTCACGTTTTGTGTGTGAATAAACCAGCTGATTGGAGCTGCGTGACCTCTGACCTTTAGTGCTATCTGTGTAGCTCTTGAAGCTGCTCTGAAGCTTTCTCAATGGTCCATCCTTTCAGAACCGACTGGGATCTGTTCCTAGAAACACGAAGACACTCCTGGATACCAAGGTGATGTTTGATCAGCGTTTTAATGATGTCACAACCGCTGACAGCTGAACACCTGGGGCCTCATTTGTCAGACTCATCCTTACTAAAACTACCAATCCAGGAAATAGTTACGCAAACATAGACCGCCCATCTAATGCTCACATCTGATCTATGGTGGTTGTTCACATCATAATTGCGATACTTTCCAGAGAAGTTCTGTTCAGGTTTTAGGTCCCGCCATAGCACTGAAACTGCCCTACTTAGTTTTCAATGATTAGTTTTTATCTTTAGACTCTGGCGCCCTCCTGCTTTTAGACCAGAAGGCAGCATTTGATACGGTTGACCATGACATCCTCTTGTCTAGGGCTGCTCGATTATGGCAAAAAAGATGATCACGATTATGTTGACTGAAAATTATTTAAGGCGATTCTTTAATTAATGCTGATTTTATTGATTGATTTCAGAGAGCCATTTCTTTAGTGACGACACATTTCCCTTTCCTAATGTCCGGAGTGCAGGCTGAGTGTTTTGCTAACCTGCAGGAAATGTCGCCGATAGTTATCCGTAAAGTATCTAAGGGTCACCAGAAGTGTTTCTAGGTTGTTCTCTAGGTACCATAGGATTTAAGAAGTTAAGAACAGGTTCTGAAAAGCTGTTAAGAATAGCAACAAAGTCGTTAAGTTGGCAAGACTGAGTTATCGTTCAAACTCAAATTGTAATTGTGATTAAAATTTGGTTAATTGGGCAGCCAACACGTCACGGTTGAACTGCTGTGTAGGTCGAAGGGTGCTGCTCTCCAGTGGTTTTGCTCCTGTTTGTTTGGCAGATGTTTGTATGTAAACATGGACCCCTACAGATCAGAAAGGGCCTCTTTTTAATGCGGCATGCCTCAGGGCTCTATCCTAGTTCCTCTGCTGTTCGCCCTGTACATTCTGCACTTGCGGTCTTTCTTCCTGAAACATAATGTCTCTTTTCATTTTTTTGCTAATGATTAGCAAATTTATCAATCTATAAAATCAGGAGCAGATTCTCTCAACTGTGCCGGTGTTGGTAAACGACTTTTTCAAACGAAACAAGGATAAAACAGAAACTTTTGGGAATTTTGCTTCTCCGGAACTCACCTGAGCTTCTTGTCCTCCTACTACAAAAAACTTAGGAATCTTGGAGTGTTTATGGATGGCTCTTATAGATTACAGGACAGGTCAGTGCAGCTGTTAGTTGTGTGTGTGTGTGTGTGTGTGTGTGTGGTGTTCGTGCGTGTGTGTGGTGTAGGGACTGAGAAGATCACCAATATATGATGGTGCTTGTGTGTGTGGTGTGTGTGTTTGCATGTGTGTGTGTGTATGTGTGTGTGTGTGCGAGGGTCTATAATGTGTCTGAAAATGTGTCCCAAAATAAATATTTTACCAGGTCCAAAGTTCGCCTGCAGTTGCCACATTTTTCATCCAGTCACAGTTTTCCAGCCACGTTTAGCAGCTTTGTGAGGAGCCCCTGAGGTTTAACCTGTTCAGTCTGAGCTCCTGGAGGTCAGACCAGAGAGCTCAAACTCCGTCTGAAGGTTTCAGGAACTTCCTGATGAATTAGTTTTAATATGAAACGTTTGGTGTGATCAGATTTGATTCGGAGCGACTCAACTCGCCGCCCTTCGCCGCTTTCATCAACACCTGGTGTGGAAACGATTTTGTATCACCTGCTTCCTGTCAGCTGTTTGTGGCTCAAATCTCAGGTTGTTTTTATGTTGCTGCTTTTTGTTGTTTAGGTCTGAGAGGTACAGGTGCATCATGGGAATTGAGTTTCAGGCTTGAGCTGCTCGAACTGGTTCTGATGTTGAGTTTTAGATCAAACTGGTTCCATAACCAGAACATCTAAAGATGACGTCTTTTCAGCTGATTTCTGTGGCGAAACACTCAGACAACTGATGTGATATTACATTAGCCGGGAGGACAGCCTCAGATCAGATCATCTCTGAGGACAGACAGAAAGCTCCATCAGGCTTTGCTGCTGCCATGTGGTGGATCATTGACACTGCAGCTGATGGGAAACCGTCAGTTTTCACCTGGTGTGTGTGGGTGTGGGTGGGTGGGGGGGTCCTTCTTTTTAAACAGAACCAAGAACCTGATTGGACTCGGTTCTAACATGGTTTGGCTCTGATGTTTGTGAGGTTCATCGGTCGCTGTGATCTCAGGGATTTTCTCTTCATTGTCCTCGTCAGGTCTTTGTTGGACCCATCAGCTAGTCTCTGTTGAATCCCACTGGCTGCGTCCTGTCCTCCTGCTGCTGCTCCTTGTCCTCTTGCTGCTTCTCTTACTGTCTGACTTCTTCTGTCTCTGTCTTCTGTTCTTCAACATAAACCTTCTCCTGTCATACTCTGACCTCCGTGTTAGACCCAGAGTTCTTGTTCAGCCTACTAATGAACCAGCAGGGAGTTCTGGGTGTGTTCCTCTCTTCAGGTCTTGTGTACGGACCCAAACCACTGACTCAGTCTTGCTGGTCTAGGACTGGAGGCGGTCTCCGAAACACAGTCGGAACAGATAATCTGCACAATTTTCTAAATCCCCCAGACTGGTTCTGGATCCCCGAGCCAGCCCTCCTGGTGTCTGAGGTGTTCTTCCACACATCTGATTGAAAGGAGGATGCGGATTGTCGACCTTCACAAACACCACTGGTTTGAGTCCGTACATGGATCTGGTTCTGAGGAGAACCTGAAACCACAATTTGACCTGATCTCCTGATGTTCCTCCAGACCAACGATAGAGGAGGAAACTGAATCCAGAACCACTTTAGTAGATATGAAGTTCTCCTCCAGATCAGACCCAGAACCTAATTTGCCTTTGTCTCCTTCATGCTGTTGACCCCTGCGAACCTCCACCCCATCTCCTGTAGGTGGCGTCTCTGGATTGTGTCTTTGATGGTTCCTCGTTAGGACGCCTTCACTCGGAGCTCCCCTCCCCTACGTCGTCCACTCTCTTCCCTCATGGAGAGGACAGCCCCCTCCCCTCCTGTTCGTTCAACCCCTACCCCCCAATCCAGGTAAACCCTGTCCCCGCCTTCCCCTCTACAGGCTCCACCCACTCTGTAAAGAGTCCTGATGGATTGTGGTCTGCAACTTCTCTAGATGTTTCTTTAAACTTAGAAAAGAGTTCTGATTTGTTAGTGGTACCGACCCCTGATTTTGGATCAGATCCTGGATTGCACAGGATCCGATCCGGGGTCCGGGCTTGGATCTGATCAGCCTTCAAGTATCTTCTTTAATCTGTTGAGCTTTACTTTCATCAAATCAGCGTTCAAATCTGTTGGAACACACTGATCAGCAGGACAGGATTCTGTCATCAGGGTTAGCTCAGCCTGGAGCAGATATCAGAACCTCCTCCATCAACCTCCACCTGCAGTAACGCCATCAGAGCGCTCCTCTGTTTCATCATCCCTTCACTTTTTATCTCTGCAATGTCGCTCTCATCTGCAGCGCCATGGCAACTCCAGACAAAATCTTGGCTGGATGATGATGGGGCTAAACCTGCAGAAGGACAAGGACAGATTTAGTGGTGTGTGTGTGTGTGTGCGTGCGCGTGCGTGCGTGTGTGAGTGATGTATTTTTAGCTCCAAGACTAAAGACTGATTCTTCTCCTTCTTGGTCTGCATCA
>SSNQ01034591.1:729512-740676 GCA_006942095.1 Nothobranchius kuhntae | reverse complement strand
TGCTGGTCTAGGACTGGAGGCGGTCTCCGAAACACAGTCGGAACAGATAATCTGCACAATTTTCTAAATCCCCCAGACTGGTTCTGGATCCCCGAGCCAGCCCTCCTGGTGTCTGAGGTGTTCTTCCACACATCTGATTGAAAGGAGGATGCGGATTGTCGACCTTCACAAACACCACTGGTTTGAGTCCGTACATGGATCTGGTTCTGAGGAGAACCTGAAACCACAATTTGACCTGATCTCCTGATGTTCCTCCAGACCAACGATAGAGGAGGAAACTGAATCCAGAACCACTTTAGTAGATATGAAGTTCTCCTCCAGATCAGACCCAGAACCTAATTTGCCTTTGTCTCCTTCATGCTGTTGACCCCTGCGAACCTCCACCCCATCTCCTGTAGGTGGCGTCTCTGGATTGTGTCTTTGATGGTTCCTCGTTAGGACGCCTTCACTCGGAGCTCCCCTCCCCTACGTCGTCCACTCTCTTCCCTCATGGAGAGGACAGCCCCCTCCCCTCCTGTTCGTTCAACCCCTACCCCCCAATCCAGGTAAACCCTGTCCCCGCCTTCCCCTCTACAGGCTCCACCCACTCTGTAAAGAGTCCTGATGGATTGTGGTCTGCAACTTCTCTAGATGTTTCTTTAAACTTAGAAAAGAGTTCTGATTTGTTAGTGGTACCGACCCCTGATTTTGGATCAGATCCTGGATTGCACAGGATCCGATCCGGGGTCCGGGCTTGGATCTGATCAGCCTTCAAGTATCTTCTTTAATCTGTTGAGCTTTACTTTCATCAAATCAGCGTTCAAATCTGTTGGAACACACTGATCAGCAGGACAGGATTCTGTCATCAGGGTTAGCTCAGCCTGGAGCAGATATCAGAACCTCCTCCATCAACCTCCACCTGCAGTAACGCCATCAGAGCGCTCCTCTGTTTCATCATCCCTTCACTTTTTATCTCTGCAATGTCGCTCTCATCTGCAGCGCCATGGCAACTCCAGACAAAATCTTGGCTGGATGATGATGGGGCTAAACCTGCAGAAGGACAAGGACAGATTTAGTGGTGTGTGTGTGTGTGTGCGTGCGCGTGCGTGCGTGTGTGAGTGATGTATTTTTAGCTCCAAGACTAAAGACTGATTCTTCTCCTTCTTGGTCTGCATCACGTAGGATGGCTGAGTGCGGGGCATGGACAGAGATTATAATGTAAAACAGAAATGACGGGAGTAATAAATTAACTCTTCAGTATATAATAATTTTTTTACCTAATAGTTGATTGCAGACTCGTTTGTGGATTAATCGCTCAAGTTTTTCTGCTAAACCTTTAAAATAGTCAGAATTTTTAACCACTCATCTTGTTTTAAGGCATTTTGATCATTTTTGACCGATGTTTGTTTTAACATTGGTTTCTGTTGGAAACATCAGATTTTATTTCATTCGTCTTTGAGCCATTAGGGTTAATTTGTCTATATTTTACTTATTTAACTGTTAGCTATGTTTAATAAATTAGCTTCAATGAGTGTTCAGTTAATAGAACACAACTTAAAACCTTTTAAAGGTGCGTGGTGTAAGAATGAAGGTAGAATGACACCTTGTGGTCAGATTTAGGTACTGCTTTCTATGCTTATTAACTAAATGTCACATTCTCACTCCCATTGTGTGAGATTCAGCTGTTGTCAGTTACAGATCAGCACCAGAAGATTCTAGATGAAAAGCAAAGTAGTCATTAGATAAATGCTTTGTCATATCTGATATTGTCACTCTTGGATGTTTTACGGTAGGGAGCACTTACTACATGTATTACAGTAGTTTGTCTCCGGCATTAGAGTAGTTTGCTGTCTTGTTGTTAGCTTGCAGTTATCGTTCTGAATGACTCATTAAAGAAGGGTCAACGCCTCGATTCACTCATTCACTTCACACACACATTTCACTGTAATATCCAGCTGCTGGTCATTGAAAAAGCAGCTTGACATATTTTTAGAGCCAACTACATTCTTCTAATTTACCGTTAGCATTGTTAGCTCAACGTTAGCCTTTAGTAGGGCTGCTTGATTAGGGCAAAAATTATAATCACAAATATTTTGTTTTAAAATAAGATCTTATTATTTTTAGCATGATCTTAAGTTTGCATCAAACACAACTTATTGAACATTAACAGTGGCTTTCAAATGCTGCTTTTAGGATTTGAGACTTGACTCAAATCAGCAAATTATTTTTTAAACCTTGACTTAAAAATTGAGACAAAGTTCTTCCGTGGGAATGAAACAAAAAGTGCAAACACTGATAAATAACAAGAGATACACATTTGCAATATAAAAGTACACACACCTATGTATTGAAATTCAAGAACCTGCATCATAATTTAGTCCTGTGCAGCGGTTCCATAGCCGAGTGTGTACGTGCCTGACCTGCCAGACTCATCCTCTGTTTAATTTTACACGGAGAACCCTAACCTCCCATAAGGAAGCATGGGGCTGGCTGGTCAGGCTAAGTGTGGACAGCGGCATCATCAGATTGATGAATTATCCATATTTTGGAGCATGAGAAGACAGTTAACTGTGTGTATTAAGCTGGCTGTGTGAGAGTTAAAATGCCTTATATGTATAAAATTCCCATCCCACCCTCTGCGGGTGGTCTCATCCATCCAAGCTCGGGTCCTCTATCAGAGGCCTGAAAGCTTGAGGGTTCTGCAGTATCTCAGCTGTTTCTAGATCTGCTCTTTTCTGGACTGAGATATCTTTCCTGGTATCTGCTTTAGCCACTCCTCCAGTCTGAGGGTCAGTGTCCTGATGACCACGGGCACCACCGATGTCTTCACTCTCCAGGCTTTCTCTATTCCCTGAGACCCTGGTGCTTCACTAGTGTCTCGTGTTTCTTTATCCTGATGTTGCATCACTTATCACCACAACAACTGCCCTCTGTTGTTTGTCCAGCACCACAATGTCTGGTTGGTTCTCTATCACCATGTTGTCAGTCTGGATTTGGAACTCCCAGGAGCTTGGCTCTCTCGTTCTCTACCACCTTAGTGGGGGGGTTACCCACTTTGACCTTGGGACCTCCAGTCCATACTCTACACAGATGTTCCTGGACATGATGCCAGACACTTGGTTGTAGCGTTCCACGGATGCTTTCGCTGCCAGTATCTTACACCCTGCAGTTATGTGGTGGACTGTCTCAGGGGTCTCTTTGATAGCCTACATCTTGGGTCTGTCTGGTGTGGTAGATCCTGGCCTCTGGTGTTCAGGGCCTGTTCCTGTGCGGCCATGATGAGTGCATCTGTGCTGTCCTTCAGACCAGCTCTTTCTAGCCATTGGTAGGATTTCTTGATATCAGCCACTTCAGTTATCTGTCCATGGTACATCCCATGTAGGGGTTTGTCCTTCTGACAATGGTATTTTCAGCGTCTCCTCTGTTCGACATTGTCTGAGACATTCACTGAGCACATCATCTCTTGGGGCCTTGTCCTTGATGTACTTATGGATCTTGCAGGGTTTCCCCCAGTGCTTTATAAGCCTGGCGGTCCGCCAGGCTTTGCTTGGCCACCCGCCAGGCTAAGCGTCATGCCCCACCCCACTCCCCGACCCTACCGTGTCCGCTGACATGAACGGCACAATGAAACTAGAGCCCTCCATCAGCTGATACCGGTGAGAAATGGCAGCGGAACATGTGCAACCCCCCGCCCGCTCTCACGGAGGAGCGCTGCATGCAACAGTTCAAATCGAATGGCGCCATCTTGGCAGGCAGTAGCCTGCATCTAGGCTATTTGTTATTGTAAGAAAAGTCAATCAAATGGGAAATATGGTAGATTTCTGTTGTGCCCCAGGATGCCAGAACAGACGCGGATGAGATAAGGGAAGAGCCTTCTACAGGATTCCACAAGATCTGGAACGCCGCAAACGTTGGATCATATTTTTTAGAAGCTGGTAGGAATATCCGTTTATTTCATTTGTAAGGACACTTACAAAATTAATTATTTCAAACTGTATTTACTCCCAACATTTTACATGATGACACACATAAAAGGTGCCTTAGATTGAAGTTACAGATGTCTGCCATCTCCTGGCAGAATGAGTGCTCAAATCTGTAACTGTGGCTCGTTACAGTCAGAAATGTTGCTTGTCGCAGTTTTGCACCTTTGGCATCTAAAGAGTTGACAGTTCAGTTTCACAACTATGTTTTAAGAAAATGCTGAAGTTATTTTTCTGAGGTTTATGAACGCACACGACGTTTCACACAGAGATAACCTTGCAACAGGCTGTTGCTAATGGTAACAAAAATCTCCACTTACCCTCCCGGTGACAACAGCGCTGTCCTTTTCAGGAAGAATGCAGATCTGGATACCGACAACAAACCCAGATTGATTCCATTTTTGTCCCTCCAGGCTTTTATATGCTCTTAGCGATGCTCCGGAGTAAGATGAGGGAACATTAGCAAGGAAATTATAAATGTCAGGGTATCTCAAATCCGGTAAGAGGTCCGCACCGAAAGCTTCTGGCGTTTTTAAAGTATCCCAGGGGCATGGTAAGGGTCGGAGATGTTTAGTCTATTTAATTTCTGACTATATAAAACAATTTCTTCAGTTTTAAAGTGTGAAGTAAACTTCGACAGAGTAAAATCCAAGCCGATCCCGTTCATTTTGTTTACCTTTGTTGCCTGCCAACATGGCGTCTACTCTCTGAGAGTCACGTGACGTCCGGAGCTCTATAGTGCTGTGTTTTAGGATGGCAGATCTTGGTTCTTGGCTGACTAGCCATTAGTACAAACTGTTAGCTTGAACTGATATTAGCTGCTGATTTAAACACTTAAAAAACTCCAATAGCACAATAAACCATTGCCATTCTCATCTCTAGAGGGGTCTGAAAACTCACTAAAAACTAGTAAAGATGCTAAGCTAGCAATGCTTCTCAATGACTTCACCCATTTCTTTGCATAAAGCCTGTTCAGGAATTAGGTGAAATGAAATCCTGCTAATTAGCCTTGAGATCTGCTGACTGCTGCTGTCCGGTTTCCATGGTGATGTGGATGGGTCAGACCTGGTTTACTTGGGCCCAGGTCAGATCAGAACCAGGGGACTGGACTGGGTTGTTTCTTGTTTCACGTAGAGAAACAAACGTAAACTTTTCAAGTAAATCCTACCTCTAGTTTCTACATTTTATGGTTTTATCTTCATAACTGACAGATTTTTCTCTAAGGGCTCGTTTTGCTCCTGGTCTCGTTACCTCTGCTTCCTTACGAAGGAGCAGTCGTGAAACCTCCTCCTCTGATCTCCACACTGTCACTCAAAACTGGATTATTCTGCGTTTTCCCTGGCCGAGTGTCCCCCGTCGATTGGGTTTGGGGTAGTGGGCTGAAGTGGGACAAAGGTCAGCTGGTCCGACCCCGCGGTAGACTGACAGCCAGGAGGAGGAGGAGGAGGAAGGAGTTGCGTGATGTTTTCAGACTGCAGAGAGATCAGAGGACGTCAGCCCTGCAGTCTGTTGTTGCTGTTCTCCTTAGACAGACGGAGGCTGCTCCGTCTCCACCTCCACCCGCCGAAGCAATGATCTCTCACCTGCCAAGCGTCTCCTGACATCGCTGCCTCAGCGCTCCTCCTGAAGCAGCACCTCCTCCTGCTCCATTGCAGCCTTCTTGGTTGTGTCTGAGAGGAGGGAGAGTAGGGAGCTAAGCCCCCTCCCATTATCTACTCTCCAGGCAGCACCACCTCTGCCCCCCCTCACAGCCTGCAGCAGGAGCGGGAGGAGGCGACACACCACTTCCACAGCAGCAGGAGCAGTATGCTGAACTCCGTGTGGTACGCTAAGAAGATGGGCCGCCGCATCATGGGCACCCTGAGGAGGACCAAACGGCTCCACCGCTGCCTGCTGGTAGGTCTCCCTGCTCCTCCCCCCCTCCCTTAGTGATGGAGGTGCTGCACCAGGAGCAGCCACGCTTCCTCCTGTTGCGAGTCAGCTGCGTCATGTGATCCATCCGGATTCATGTCTGAGCCAGAAGCCGTCTGTGTGTGACATGTGTGTAACTGCTTGTTAGTGTTCGTGCGTGCGTGTGTGTGTGTGTGTGTGTGTGGTGGTGGTGGTGGGTTGATCTCACATAAACCCACTGAGACTCCCGTGTGGAAAAGAGAACGCAGCAGGTAGGCGGTCGGTGCCGAGCGATCCGTCACGCGTTCCAGATGTGGAGTTGCATCAACAGCAGCATCTTGTTGGGATGTGAGGATCCCTCTCTGGCACATGCCTGGCTGGCGTTGCCTAGCAACCTCTAGGCTCCTGACACGCTGAGCTCCTGCAGCAGCTCTGGTTTATACGCATGATCACATTCACACCCCTCACCACAGCCGTGTTCCCTGTCCTTAATCTGCAGAAATAAAACCGCCCAGTTCTCCTGATTCCAATCGGTACAGTCAGCACTTCGTTCAAATGTTCTGATTACGACCGACATCTGCTGCTGATGGGTCTTATTTAATATAGGAGCTGTTTGCCTGGTTCTGGTCCTATCTGCTGGTACCAGTTGGTTCTGGTTCTGACTCTACATGGACGTTTTGGAGGCTATGTTAGCTGTGTTAGCTCTGGGATGTGCCTGTTCTGTCTGGGTTTTAGAATCTCAGCACCTGGTTAAGTTCAGTCCTGGTTCTGATCCAGTCAGAGTTGTAAAGGTCCAAACTGGAAGAAGTGGTGCTAAGCAGCTCTGAAACAGAACTGGACTTCATCAGGATGTAGTTTTCATCCAGACCCAGAGTTTGACCTGGTTCTGTGGAGACGGACACGAGAAACAAACAAGTTTCTATAAAAAGCCCCGAGACCGTTTTCTCACCAGACAACAGGCTAGCCGTTTTATCATTAGCTGCTACAGGAGGAGCGGCTGTAGCAGTAGCTGTGATGTTAGCAGGATGCTAACAGTGTGACATTACTGGAGGGTCCTGACCCAGACCGTAGGGACCTCTCAGAGAAAACCTTCTAGTCGAGTCGTTTCTCAGTTCTGTCCCTTTAAAAACAAGCTGCTTGGTTTGGATGTTTGGGAGTAGAGCAGCTGCTCCTTCTGCCTGGAAAATGAGTCTAATAGGCTTGGGCGGTGTTACTGTACTCCCATATACCGCCGGTGTTCAAACTAGCACCAGTTCCAATATCATCATGAAAAGAGTGCATGTAGGAGACGAGGAATTAAAAGATTTAGGGTCATTAATGTGTAAAACGGATGCATGGTTGAATTTTCATTTTTACCGTAAATAGTTTAAAATGTTTTGTCCAAATTTTAGAGAATTTTTAGAGACGTTGCATAATAAAGAACACAACTTCTGCCGTTTGGGTGTATTTCGGGTCGGAGCAAACGTAAAAGGAGAGCAACGAAAGACGCAAGCCCCATCAAAACCGCAGAGGAGCTGCCGTAGCTCAGACTTCCGTCAGAGACGATGTGCCTTCCCCAGATCTCACGACTAACCAAAATACCCGTGTGTCGCTGCCACAAGCTCATCGAAGCGGGTTTTCAGCAGTCGGAGGTAACCGTGTTTATTATTCAGTTTCTGAAGAGTGAAGGTCCAAACCTTCCGTTTGGTTATTCCACTTGACTTACAACGTCATTCCTAAATTAGACCTGGTAATACCGTACGCCGTGGTAAAATGGTGAGGAAGCTAGACAGCAGTAAAATTTGGATACCGCCCAAGCCCAAGCTATGTCATTGTGATGTCACAATCAGGGACTTTTTTTAATGACTTGTTTTAAGCAAATTATTTTTTTTCTTCATTTATTTCATTCAAAATAAAAACAAATAAAACATATAAACAACAAGAAATAAATAACAAAAGTCAAATATGAACGAAAAGGAGCAGAATGAAGAAAAACATCTTATAATTTCTGCCCCCTTTTCCAGTAGAAATAATCAATTTATATATAATTACCATTTGTCAGACACACATACAGATTCATTTTAAACTTTTTCCTATGCTAAATTCCAGTGCGATCATGATCATTGATTTAATTTACATTTTCATAATTATTTAGTACACTCAATTTGGTACATTTTTTGAATATATTAAATGACAGTGTTTTTTTTATTTCCCTTTTAAGGTTATTCCATAATTTACCACCATTTACAGATATATTCCACTCCTTCATTTTAGTTCTAAATCTAGGTTTTGTAAACACATCAGTTTCTTTCAGCATGTAATTACTAGTTCTCTTTTCAAATATCCCCTGAATGTTTTTTGGCAGATTACCTAAATTGGCTTTATACATGGTTTGTATGATTTTCCAGTCCTTTAAATCATGAAATTTCAGTAATTTATATTAAATAAACAACAGGTTCGATGGATCTCTACAGCCACTATAATTGATGATTCTCAGAGCTCTTTTCTGTAAAATAAATAAGGGTTGTGTATAGTTTTTGTATGTTGCTCCCCAGATGTCTACACAATAAGTCAAGTATGGAAAAATCAGTGAATTGTACAATGCCAACAAACCAGAATTAGTCAGTAAAAACTTGACTCTATGTAATACTCCTAAGAATTTGGCAATTTTACCTTTTATGTAACTAATATGGGATTTCCATGACAAGTCTTCATCAATAAGAACTCCAAGAAATTTAGTTTCTTTTACTCTTTGAATTGCAATCCCATCTATTTCCAATGACACATCACTGTTCTTTTTATCATTAAACAGTATAAAATTTGTTTTAAGATTCAGTGTCAATCTATTTATATCAAACCAGTTTTTAATTTTAATCAGTTCATCGTTTATCATTTTAGCCACCTCCTCAATATTTTATCCTGAGTAAAACAGTGTTGTATCATCTGCAAATAGAATGGCACAGAGTGTCTTAGATACATTTACCAAGTCTTTAATAAACAAAATGAACAGTTTTGGTCCGAGGACGACCCTTGTGGCACTCCACAATTAATTTCACATAGTTTTGATTTATGGTCCTTTATCTGAACAAACTGTTTCCTTTTTTCTAAATAAGTTTTAACCCACTGATGAGCCACACCTCTTATTCCATACTGACTTAATTTTCGAAGTAACCATGAGTGATCAATGACGTCAAAAGCTTGTTTCAAATCAATGAAAACACTAACAAAGTCATTTTCATTGTCAATTGCTGTTGATATTTTATCCGTTAATTCCATTATTGCCATTGCTGTGGAATATTTAATTCTAAACCCAGATTGTTCATTGTTTAAAATATTATTAATTTTGATGAATTTATCCAACCTTGATACAAATACTTTTTCCAATATTTTAGAAAACTGTGGAAGCAGCGACACCGGCCTGTAATTATTGAAACTATGTTTATCACCACTCTTGTACAAAGGAATGACTTCCATTGTTTTCATTGTGTCAGGAACATTTCCTGTAGAAAGTGATAGATTACAAATGTAAGTGAATGGTTCAATGACAAATTCTATGATGGTTTTAACAATCATCCAGGTCCTGATAATCGGTTGATCGTTTGTTTCCACAGTTTTTTACAACGTTTCGTATTTCTTCTTTATCTGTTATTCCTGGATCCAAACGTGGAGAAAACAGATGAATGGGTTTCTTAGTGTTCCTAGAGGCAGCAGAGAACCCTTAATGGACTTAGAACCTTTTGAAGACTTGATGTGGAATTGGTTAAATCCAGAACCTAGACTGAAGTGGGTTTGATGGGACCAGGAGAGCTGGTGACTGGTTTCACCTGTCAGTAACAGACACAATGACCCGGAGAGGAGCAGATACTCGGCCTAGCCTGCAGGTGGTGCTGCAGGATGCTTCAGTGTAGCCTGAAGCTCCGGTGTCCTCTCTGAGGTGTTAGTTCTGGTTCTGGTTCTGCTGCTTAAACTGTTTCCTCTTTTCTTCTCCTGAACGGATCATCAGTAATAAAGATGTTTGTGTTGAGTCAGTGCAGAGGTCCGGAGCACCGCCTCACAGCCGGTGGGGGGGGGGGAGCATATTGATTATTCATGCAACCAATAGGACACCCCCCCCCCCCAGTGTTGACACACTCCTCTCTGGAGCTGAGTGGATGTCTGCAAACACAGGAGAGGAGCAGTTTGTTCCTGTGGTTCCAGAGAGGTCGACAGGACCGTTTGGATCTGAAGTGTTCACTCCTCTCCTCCCCTCTGATGAAGATGACCACTCATTACCTCCAGCAGGACTTCTCCAGGTCCTTGACCCAGAAGACACTGGACGTCCACTTGCAGGAGTCCATCTCCCACCTCCACCCGCTACAGCGGCAGCACGCCATCGAGTTGCACAGACAGCAGCTGCTGTCGACCCGCCCGCCGCTCCAAACTCCTCCCACCTCCTACAGCTCCTGCTCCATGCCAGCCTCCTTCAGGACCCGCAGCCGCTTCCTAAACCTGCGCGACAGTGTGAAGAAGAGCCCGACCAAGAGCAGCAGGAAACAGATCCTCTGGGTTCCATTTGCCTTCAGTCAGGTACCACCACGGTGTCGACCCGATAACCTCTCCGGGACCATCTGTCGGAGGGAGGTTCTGTCTGGTTCTGTAGGACCCTGGTTCTCTAAAGTTGGGACCATGAATGGATCTGTGTTGGGCTCTGTAGAACCGCCGTTTGTTTTGCAACCTCTGACCCCTGAAGATAATTCATGATGTGTGTGTGTGGCTGCACGCGTGCGTGTGTGTGTTCAGCAGCTCAGATTGTATTTTATTTATTGTTTATTTCTATTATAATTATCTTTGTCAAAACCAGAGTTCTTCTGGGTCGTTTCTACCGGAGCGCCTCTAATTGGGCCTCTCTGCCAGCAGCTTTCCGAGCAGCGCCTCAGAACTGGGCCTATCGGATCAATGCGTTCAATTTTCCTGGCTAATTTTAGCATGTGTTTGTTTTCCATGAGGTTCTGCTCCAGCAGCTCCGATGCTGCAGAACCTCATGGAGGTCTGGTGTTGCATAACAGAAGATGTGATGAAAGTGTCCTCGCTCGTCTTCATCAGACCTGCTGGTTGTTCGTCTAGCAGCAGAACCCTCAGTTCTGTTGGGTGGAGATGTGACTTCTCAGATCTTCATCCTTTATTGGGATACTTCTGATCCAGGAACAGTTTTGTTGGGGTTTTGTGTAGAACTGGCCCTGGTCCTGCAGCAGATCTCACACACACACACACACACACACACACACACATACACACACACACACACACACACACACACACACACACACACACACACACACACACACACACACTCGGGG
>SSNQ01034591.1:718033-729449 GCA_006942095.1 Nothobranchius kuhntae | reverse complement strand
TCGGGGTGGTGTTAATCCACAGAGCTGTACATCAGGACCATCTGGAGGCTGACGTGTCAGAAAATCTGTCAATCACTCGTCCTCCTCCTGTGATTGGTTGATAATTCTGACACTCCACTGCCCTGTCTGGTTAGGCTCCACCCACCCAAAACCAGACCACTCCTTCCTGCCTGTAACACCTTCACACACTCGTCCATCATCCTCCTGCTGCTCATCTGACCTGCTCTCTGTTTGTCTGACCTTTGACCCTCAACATGCTATTGTTCAGCAGGCTGAGGTGGCCCCGCCCTCCTCTCCCATAATCCCTGTGATCCCCATCTCTCCAATCCCAGCCGAGACCACCGCCATACCTCCAGCATCACAGGTCTCGTTTATTTTATTTTACTGCACTCTCTCTCTCTCTCTCTCTCTCTCTCTCTCTCTCTCTCTCTCTCTCCTCCATCCTCCATCCTTCCATCATCCACCCCTCCACCCACCCCTCCCTCCACCCAGAGGTTTATCTCTGCCTGGTTTGGCTGCTTGTCTCTCTGTTGACTTCCCGCTGTCCAGCTGTGGCTCTGATGAGCAGATTAGAGATAAAACTGAGGCAGAAATGTCACACTTCCCCCATCCGAGCCCATCTGGCTCCCACTGCTCAGAAAGCAAGCGAGCAGACCCGCGCTGAGCTGGAGGAGGAGGTGAAGGAGCCCACGGTCTTGTCCTGTCCTGCAGTGTCTGAGCCGTTTAATCTCAGGCTTCATGCTTCAGAACTGCATCTTCTGCAGCGTGAAGAGCGATGATGTACGTACGGCCGCTGGAGGAGGTGTCAGACTAGCAGGGTGGAGCCCGGGCTTCCTGGGTGGATGTTGATGGGTTTCTGTCAGGATGTAGGTTGGTGTTTTCTCTGTGATGCCTGATGTTTGTTGTGTCCTTAGGCCAACCCCCCTCCTGTGGTGGTCAACGCAGACAGCCTGGACACGCCTCCATACGTGAGTTGATTGTCCCCTCAGGTCTCCAGTAGGACACCATCTTCTGAAGGAGTCCAGCTGTGACCCGTCTGTTTTTGTGTTGCAGGTGAACGGGACTGAGGCTGATTATGAGTACGAGGAGATCACGCTGGAGCGGGTAAGGCGGCCAGAGATGACTGTATCTGTAACCTAAACCCACGGCTGCTGGTGCTGGGTGATTTGGACCAAAGCCTGCATCTCAGTGTCTTCAGCAGAGTTCTGATAAATGATGCAGCCATGGTGGGAAAGCTCACTGGAACACCACTGTCTCTAAAATTAAAAAAAAAGCTAAGTTTAGGGCAGACCATTGACCCAGAGATTTTTATGAATCTGTGGATCATTGTTCCTGTTGGAGTGCAGGAACTCCTGTGAGGACCACTTAGAGCTGGAACTGCTAGCGGTAGCATCGCCTGCTAACTACAAACTCACTGTGTGTTTTTATATTGATCATTTTGTTTCTTTATGAAGTTTATTTTTGTTTATTTATTTTTTTTATTGATTTTACAGTCATGGACATGCCGAATCCCAGTTTAGCTAAGTGTGATGAATGGCTTTAATCTGGGAGGAGGTGAGGAGTAGGGTTGGGCATAGGTTGGTACCGAGACCAACTGTCAGTTTGTGTCAAGTTTTTTTATTTTGATTCCTAGTTTCGATTCCTAGTTCCGACTTGTAGTGTGCTGCCCGGAAGAGGAATCTGCGGCCGGTCTCCGTGAAAAATAAACATGATCCGCACATTCTGATAAACACGTTTCAGAGCTGATCACACCTGCTGTCTGTCGCTGCTGGTCTGCTGCCTGCAGAGAGCCGTGTGCATCAACAAGCCCCCCCGATCTAATCTGCTAGGTTGTTCCTGTTCCAGCTTCATTTAAGTTTCAGGTTCCCTTCTGACTGAAGCTGCTGCAGCAGGTAGGTGTAGACTCGGTCATACTGGACATGATCATCCTGGTGGTTGTGATGAAAACAGCTGGACGTTTCTGATATGTTGGAGACATTTAGCCTCTCAGCCCAGAGGCTTCTTCCAGACTTTGGTTGTGGTCAGAAACAAACACACTGGTTGTGCTGCAAGTCTCTTTCTTTGTTTCTCCAAAACACGTTTTTGTCTAAATGAAGGTGATGTTGTTGTTCATAGAGTTGGAATTCATGTTGAAGTTAAGATTATTTCATCAAGTAGGACCTGTGGTTAGCTGGCTCGTGTAATGCATGTCATGTCTTGAAAGAATCGTAATCGATAGGGACTGGAATCAAAACGAAGAATCGGAATCATTCAAATTCAAACGATGCCCAACCCTACTGAGGAGGTGGAGTTGGGGGTCCTAAAGGGAGACACTGATCTAGAGGATGGCAAACATCTCCCCTCATCATCAGGACCAGAGTCCTCCAAGCCTTAGATCTTCTCGTCCGTGTTGCCCGGACCCGTGTGACCCAGCTGAGACCACAGGTGATGGTCACACGGGTCTGGTCCAGGTCTCGCTCTCCTGTCAACAGAGGGGAACCAGTTTAACTTAGTTTACCTTCACAGAGTGAAACCAGTTTCTGTTGGTGACCTGCAGCTGAGCTTACTTCAGCCCACTTTATGTACATATCACCAAACCAGAGTCGTCTCAAAGTCAGCGTTCCAGTAGAGCTCAGTTCATTAATCCAATCAGTAAAAAGTTTCCTATATAAGGAACCCAGCAGGTTGCATCGAGTCACTGACTAGTGTCAGAGTCATTATAGCAATTCTCATACTAAGCAAGCATGCAGCGACAGTGGAGAGGAAAACTCCCTTTTAACAGGAAGAAACCTCCAGAGGATCCTGGCTCAGTATAAGCAGCCATCCACCATGACTCACTGGGGATTCGGGGATTAATCCGGATTAAATTTAGTCTGATGCTCTTAATCCAAACCTGCTTCCAGAAGAATCCAGATCAGGACCTAGAAAAGACCAACCCTTAAAAATAAATGAAAGTTTAGTCATTTCAGTTCCTCTGTGTTTCTCTCTGATTGTCATGGTAACCAGGGGAACTCGGGGCTGGGCTTCAGCATCGCTGGCGGCACAGACAACCCCCACATCGGCGAAGACCCCAGCATCTTCATTACCAAGGTCATACCTGGGGGGGCAGCTGCCCAGGACGGCCGGCTCAGGTCAGGCTCTCTCTCTCTCACACACACACACACACACACACACACACACACACACACACACACACACACACACACACACACACACACACACACACACACACACACACACACACAGGGGTAACCCTTCACCTACTGGACAAAGGTTTTTAGAGACACACCTGGAGGTTTATTGTGTGGACCATCTGTTCCATTGGAGAAATTTTATTGAGCTTCTGGGTGTGGAGAGACCGTTCCTGTTGGAGATGGATCTACTCCGTCAGTGATGCAAGGCTTTGAACGGGGATGCAGACGTTGTGAATTTCCAAGGTGTGTACTGTGTACAGCTCAGGTGGAGTTCTTGGTGGCCGTTTATGACTGGACCCACAAGAACGCTAGCGTTCAGATGATGAGTAACATCTACATTTCCATAAAAAGGTGCTGCTTTGACACAACGTTTGTGTTGTCCCGTAACTCATAAATAATATCATTGTAACCAGAGCCTACCTTACTTCGTTGTTCTGGTTCTGATAGAACTGGATAAGGATAGCAGGCAGCAGCACCTTTCACATCCGCATTCATTATGCAGCAGCAGTGAAAGCAGTTCTGACCTGGCCCACATGAGGGAGAGGAGTTCAGGTCTCAGGTTCTGGACCTGATTCTACGTTATAAAACCAGCGTTTCCTTCCCGTGGGTTTTACCGTGGCACTGCAGAGAGAGAGGAGATGAGGACGCACCTCCAAAGCGTTAGCATTCGTCCACGGTGGTAAAGAAACGCTAAACGTTGTCTCTGGCGAGCCGGTTTTGGGCTGAAAGTCCGTCGGGTTATGTTGGTGGTAGTCTTTGGGTCTGGTTGGGCTCTGCTACGGGCAGGGCGGGGCGACACTGAGGACAGACGATAATGTAGTTTAGCTGTCAGCCTGTAGAAGTTCCTGCTGAACTTTATTCTGCGTCATGAACCAGGGTGACCTGGATTTATGTTAAATTCAACTTTAGTCTACCTTTGAGTCAGATGTTTTCTACTTGTTTGCTTGTTTCTTCTCCTCAGAGACACAAGGAGATAATAAGAGTCACATGTTAGTGTTAGGGTTAGTTAGCTGGTTAGTGAAGGGGAGCTAGCTGTCAATGATTCTTTGTCATTCACATCACATGTTCTCACGGTCCCGGAACGAAGAGGGGAACACAAACAAGACAACGTGGAATAAACCGAAAGCAGCATCCTGAGTATCAGTATGGATCTAAAGATCTAAATACTTCAGCAGCGAAAAGACGTGGTGAGCAGTACTGATGCATAGATGGTGTCAGTAGATAAGTATCTTCTGCTGTCTGTAACGGTCAGTGATGGTTACAGTGTTAGCCCCGCCCCCAGTAACACTTCTTGTCCCGTTATTAAGAAGTCTCAAAGCTTCTGGAAAGAAGCTGTTTCTCATGCTGATGGTTTTGCATTTAACGCTCCTCAGCCTCCTTTCTGAGGGGAGCGGGACACAGAATGAGTGCTGGGTGAGTGTGGTCCTTCATGATACAGGTGGCCCTCTACCTCATCTGGAGGTGTGTATGTCTGAGATGGTTGGGAGGCTACCTCTGACAACTGTGTGCGGCCTTCACCGCCCTTCGTAGGGCGTTCCTCTGCCACAGTGAATTTCCATGCCACACGTTGATGCCAGAACACTCTGGAAGTGTCAATAAGGGGTGATGACGGTCCAAGTTTTGTGTTAGTGGGATTTTAAAAATGGCCTTCAAAGAGCGGCAAAATGTGACTGTAGACATATTTATAAATGTTATGTTTATATTGGCTTTGTGGATAATATTCATATTCATGTTCTGGTCACATTCTGTGTCATGTGGTTTAGATCATGTCCAATACTTCAGCAGTCCAGGTAGTCCTTGTAGGTGTTTTATTTATTTATGTATTTGTAACTTAGAACAGAACAGAAACTCTGTCTGACTCTAAACGGTTACAGAAATGGTCTTTTAACGGGGCTCAACTTCCTATTGTCACATGACTTCCTAAGTTTAGCTGCCAAAAAGTTCGGGAAGAATAGCGATAAGAAACGTGTTCATCTTATGAATAGTTTAAATGCTGTGTGGCCGTGTTGTGCGATAAGCATCGCTATGACGACACCCACATTGCTGCTGCCTAGCTCGCTGTTACCTGCATGACACCTGCAGTGCTGGAAGGATGCAGCGGCTCCAGGAGGCGGCTAAAACCAGAGTCATCCAGTGTGATGAAGATGCTGCTACCTTAGCCTTGTTTCTGCCGTCCGTAGGTATCATGGATTTTATCAGTATGTTTATCAATAACCCATTTCCTGTAGTCGGAGAGAGAAGGAGACAATGATCAGACAAGTCGGTTATAACTGGCATAATGCACAAGGCAAATGCCATGAACATCTTGGTCACAGAGTTTATTTATACCAAGAGATAAGAAAGGAATGAGAGAGACTTGACTTTAAAGTTATTTATTTTTCTTTACAAATCAACAATCAGCATTAATGACTGAAACTTGTTTTCTACTAATAAAATCAGGAAAACTGATAAACCCACAGTTTAGAAGTTGATCGTTAGGGAGCTCTGTCCATCCAGCAGACAGAGCACCTGCCCGATCCCCCACACTCTATAAAGAAGTCCAGGTTCCCAGTAAGTTCATGAAAAGCGTGTTCTATCTTCAAGCGAGCTTCCACCAGGCCCTTCAGGCTCCGCTCAGCATCAGTCCAGCTCTGTCCCAGCATCTGGCTTTTCCTGGTTTTCCAGATGGCTAGTTCTGCACATGCAAATAAAAAGTTAATTAACAATATTGTCCGTTTATTTTTTCTGACACTGTACTTGGGCCCCGAAAACAAATAAGGGTAGGGTAAAAGCCTCCCCCAGTGCACTAACCCACCGTTCTAAAACTTTAAACATCCCTGATAACCTAGAACATGCTACCACTAGATGCTCTAGGGTCTCTGTTTGGATACAAAAAGGACATCCCTCCCCGGTGCTTGGATCAAAGCGGGCTCTGTGTCTGTTCGTAGCTAAAGCTCCATCTATGATCCTCCACTGGAGGTCTGCAATCCTTTTTTCCACTGGAGACTATACAAACTCCTCCAGCTGCCCCCAGGGGCACGGTCCGCAAGCAAACACCTGAGTCCACCTCGACTCCTTGACTCCTAACAAAGAGCACCTATTGATAAATTTCACACAAGTGTGATAGATCTATTTCTTCCCACAAGACTGGAAGGAGCCCAACACTGGAGTGTTCGGGTTCAGCAGTGATCCACTCTCTTCCTGCCAACCCTCACCAGCTGCTTTAACCTCCAGAGATGGAAAAATATACTCACTGTCATCATCCCATTGGTCAGATAGAGTACAAGTCTCAACGAAGGCTCTCTGCGACACAGACAAGGACCTCCGTACCTCCTCCACCACTCTCTCCATCACTCTGGTGGACCTCACATCCACCCGCTCACCAAGGGTTCCAGCCGGGATCTTCAGTAAGTGACCAAACTTTACAATCCCAGCATTGGTGTACTTCACTTTCAACGCAGACAAAGTTAAAATGCCAGCTCGAGAGAAGAAGTCATTGTCAAACAAGGGTTCTCGTAGCAACCATGTCCCTGGTCCCGTGTCAGGCGCTCGGGAAACTGTCAGCAGCTTAAAAGTGTCCAGCACTGACTAGTATAACGGACTAATCCTTGTCAGATCCAACACCTTCCGATTCAACAGGAACAGGTGTTCAGCCCAAGCCCACCAACCTTCTGCAGCAGGAGATGAGCCAGGGGGAACCAGCAGATTCTGTCACCATAAAGAAGTTTCTGAGCTGTCTGTAACCTGAAGGCTGCAGTTCTAGACACCACGTCTATTAGTCCTTGTCCTCCCTCTGACACGGGTAGGCAAAAAGCTGAAGCTCTGATCCAGTGGTGACCGGATCAGAAGAATTTCACCAACAGCTTCTGAACACCTTCCAGCAGACCCGGTGATGGAACCAGTACAATCAGTCTGTGCCACAGAAACGAGGCGACCAGGTCATCAGAACCCTGCCCCTGTAGGACAGCTGAGGGAGAGGCCATTTCCATTTAGACAACCGCGCCTCCATCTTCTCCAGCACCTTCTCCCAGTTCTGTTTCTGAAACCTTTCACTTTCCAAGTACAGGCCTAATGTTTTAATACCTCCCGTTCCCCACCTCAGCCCTTCTGGCAGAGGTGGGACATTACCAAGGCCCCCCAACTACACATGCCTCACTCTTGTCCCAGTTAACCTCAGCTGAGGATGCATTCACATATAAAAGTTAATTAGATCTGAGTTCTTGTACATCATGCTGATCATGGATAAAAACATTCACATCATCTGCATAAGCAGACACACCTAAGGGAGGACTAGAGACAGGTGAAGGTAGGTGTAGACCTTTCAGCCTGTTCCTCAGCTGACACAGCAGCGGTTCAATAGCTAAAATATACAGTTGTCCTGAGATGGGACAACCCTGTCTGATTCCTCTTAAAACTGGTATGGGTTGACTCAGGCCCCCGCTACCTTCACAATACAGCTATACAGCATCATAATCCCTTCCAGGAAGGACCCCCAAAACCAAAGGCCTGTAGTGTAGAGAACAGGAACTCATGATCAACCCTATCAAATGCCTTTTCCTGATCAATAGAAATGATACCTGTGTTTACATCATAAATTTTACAAACATCAAACACATCTCTCATTAAAAATAAATTAATTGTCCATTAATGACTTTCCTCTCTAGCAAGATGGCGCCCATGAGTGGCTGTGCGTCTGCTAGGCTCCTGATCTGTTTTGGTTATTTGTTGTTTTTTTTTATTGTTTTTTGTCTATCTGGTGCGGAGTCCCTGCTAACATATGATCGAGACTTACTGTTGTCGATCAGGTCCGCGATGATCAACCTCCAGAACTCCGATACCGGACCCGCTTTCCCACCGCCTCTGGAACCTGGCGTTAACCCAGGTCTCGGCCCTCTGTTACCTGTCGGCCTGCCGCTGCCCAGGAGGCCATGGAAGAGGAAACGGGGGAAGAGAGCCAGCTTCTTCGTTCAGCTTCGAAAGATCCTGAGAGGCGAAGCTCTTCCCGATCACTGCTCCGCGGCTGTGTTGTGGTGGATCCAACAGAAACTTAATGGAGTTGGGCTGATCTCGCTGCTAAATGGAACCCCTGATGCGGGACGCTACCTGAAGGCGTGGGAGACAAAGAACCACTGCGGGCGTAGCGTGGAGTTGCTACGTAGCTTAGCCCGCCAGCCGCCCGCCATTATTGAGCCCGCGGCACACACACCGCCAGATTCCTCCGAGAAAATGATGTTTATTAACGCGCGCTCCATCGCCAACAAGTCTCACATCCTCAACGATCTGTTCCGGACCAAAAAATTTAACTTTTTGTGGATTTCTGAGTCGTGGCAGCGCGAAAATGACGTCACTCATCTCCGTGAGCTCTGTCCTCAAGACTGCTCTTTCTTCTCTGCTCCACGAACCACAGGCCGCGGTGGAGGAACAGCTGTTATCTTTAAGAAACACTTTCCGTGCCAAATTATATCCTCAAACTCCTACAGCTCATTCGAGATGATCATGATTAAAATTGGTCGAGTTCAACCAATTTATGGAATTCTGGTCTATCGCCCACCTGGATCTACTTCATCCTTCCTGTCTGACTTTCAGGATCTCCCATCTTCAACTATTAAACTAGACAGGATAATCATTGTTGGAGATTTCAACATCCATGCTGAGGATCTATCTAACAGCTCCACTAGGGAGTTCCTAAACATGATGAACTTTTTTAACTTCTCTCAACACGTGGCTGGTCCCACTCACAGAGCATGCCACACCCTGGATCTGGTCTTTTCCTACGGACTTCTTGTTGATAAGCTGCAGATAAATGATGTTGTGTTCAGTGACCATAAGTCAGTTTCTTTTCATATTAACCTAAATTCTGAATCTCTTTTACCAGTCTCTGCTAAGCAAAGACGTATTATCAACAGTTCTACCATTTTAAATTTCTCCTCCCTCTTTTACTTTGTACCTCCTTCCTCTGATGACGTAGAGCTCCTTACCAACTCATGTAATGATCACTGCCTCAAAATTCTAGATCAGGTCGCCCCTTACAAAACCAGCCGCAGTTCCAGTGCCTCTAGTTCACCCTGGCTGAACAACCAGATTCTTGATCTTAGACGCTCCTATAGAAAAGCGGAACGACTGTGGAAGAGTACAGGTCTGGTTGTTCATCGCAAATATTTTAAAGAACTTCTAGAGTCATACAACGAAGCTGTAGAAAATGCCAGGTCTTCTTTATTCAGCAACCTCATATGCCAAAATAAGAATAATCATAAGGTTTTGTTTGATACCATCTCCAGCATCGTGTCTTCTCCTCCACAGCAGGCTCAGCTATCTTCAGCTGATGACTGTAACACCTTTCTCCACTTTTTTGCAAACAAGGTGTTGAATCTGAGATCCAGCATTCCACCAGCCCTCGCCCCCTCAGGAGGGGAGGCCCCCCTCAGTGCTCCGAGTCTTTCACCTCCTTCACCCCAATTACACTAAATGACTTAACCTCAATAATCAGTCAGATGAAACTCTCATCATGCTCATCAGATATCTTAACTCCCTCTGTTTTAGTCGGGTCCCTTGGCGCGATTAGTCCATCTCTGTTGACTATAATCAACAGCTCACTGAGCCAAGGCTGTGTTCCATCTTACTTTAAAAATGCAGTATTGACTCCTCTCTTAAAGAAACCCAACGTTGACGCCAGCTCCACCAGTAACTTTAGGCCCATTTCTAAGCTACCTTTCATCAGCAAAGTACTTGAGAAGGTTGTTGAAACCCAACTCAGATCCTGGTTTTCTAAGTCAAAGATCTCTGACCCCTTCCAATCTGGCTTTCTGAAGCAGCACTCAACTGAGACTGCTCTAGTAAGGGTGCATAATGACCTCCTAATGGCTGCTGATGCAGGGAAATGCTCTGTCATGTCCTGCTTAACCTCAGTGCAGCTTTTGACACTGTGGACCACAACGTTCTACTAAACAGGTTAAAGGCCCTGGCTGGGATTTCAGGTTCTGCTCTAGACTGTCTCTCTTCTTATCCCACCAACAAAACATTCACAGTGAAGTCCGAAACCTTGTCTTCAGATACTGCCTCTCTAACATGTGGGGTCCCACAAGGTTCAGTTCTAGGGCCTCTACTATTTGCATTCTATATTCTTCCCCTAGCTGGCATCATTCAGTCTTTCCCAGACATCTCCTACCACATCTACGCTGATGATATTCAGCTCTATATGTCCTTTATGCCACACCAGTTGGACAGGCTGGCCACACTTGTACTCTGCCTGACCCAGATCAGTAACTGGCTGTCTAGCAACTTTCTTGTCCTCAATGCTAACAAGACAGAGACCCTGATCGCTGCACCCCCGGAACTTCTGCCAAAAATCGAGCAAGAAATTGCCTCTTTTTGCCCATCAGCCAAGGCCAACATTAGAAACCTGGGAGTTATTTTTGATCCAGCTTTAAGTTTAGACTCACACGTCAAAACCATCTCCCGCTCTTGTTTCTTTCAACTGAGAAACATTTCAAAAGTCCGTAAACTGGTTTCTACTGCAGATCTGGAAAAAAATCATCCATGCCTTTGTGTCATCACGCTTAGACTACTGTAACGCTCTTTTTACTGGTCTCAGCAAAACCTCCCTCTCACGCCTCAAGCCATCCAAAATGCAGCAGCCAGACTCCTAACCAAATCCAGCAGACGAGCTCACATCACTCCAGTTTTACAGTCCCTCCACTGGCTCCCGGTAGAATTTAGAATACAGTTTAAAGTTTTCGTCCTCACCTATAGAGCTCTTAACAACCAGGCTCCAAGCTACCTATCTGAGCTTTTATCCCCACACACCACCTCTCGGAACCTTAGATCCACATCTGAAAACCTCCTGGCTGTTCCTCGAACCAGACTGAAAACCAAAGGGGACAGGGCCTTTCAGACTATTGCACCCAGACTTTGGAACAGTCTGCCTTCAAATCTCCATCTCTCTAACACTGTAGAGGTCTTTAAAAATCATCTAAAAACTCACCTTTTCCTCCAGGCGTTCCCTCCCTAAATGTTTCAAAAAGATGGCTTTGTTTGGGTTCACACCTTCACTTTATTTATACTCATGATTTAATTTTCTACGTTTATCACTGCTATTGTTTTTCGGATGTTTTTATTGGTTAGAGGTATTTGCCCTGATCTTTATCATGTTGTACAGCGCTTTGTGATTTATATCTGTGAAAGGCGCTATATAAATAAACTTGTACTTACTTACTTACTTACTTACTATACAGAAGGACTGATCGTCTGGGATTAGACCTCCGATG
>SSNQ01034591.1:695619-710779 GCA_006942095.1 Nothobranchius kuhntae | reverse complement strand
AGGTAATCTGAGCGTGCCACCACCACGGTCAGAACGTCCAGCCCCACTTACCTGTAGCGCTCGCCGGCCGCACCCACCTCCCCTTTCCACAGGGGAAAACCTGCGACCGCCAGCGAGCCCTATCCGAGCCGGCAGCGGCGGTCCGAACGGCGCCGGCCGGCCGCACCACCCGCACTCGGTAACAATTAGCAGATAAATAACAGCGTCAATCCACCGCCCCAGAGGGCTCCTTCGAGCGCTCCGACCACACGGTCCCGGGCAGGAAGACGCCAAGTAAAAACAGTACTCACCTCTCAAGACCGATAAGATCCGAATCACGGACTTACGGAGCGATTGACCAGCGAAGCACGCCAGGCCAACAGCGAGAAGATCAAAGAGACCCGAACGTAGCTATCGGCGCGTAATTTATAGACTCGCGACCAGGTGCGCTACGTGTCACGTGCGTGACTTTGTTTACATTAGTACTCGACCTGCGCAGAGCGCGAGGAGATACATCCACTCTGTTTACTGCCACTGGCAGTCAGGAGGGAACGAAACAGAACTCTCCTTCTCTGATACCTGGTTGGGTGCATAAACGCTAATCAGGTTTATCCTAAAGCCTTCTAGTGTGGCTTTGACCCATAGGACCCTACCCTGCACTACAGTTGTTACTGATATAATATGTATCGTCAATTTTGGGGAAATTAAAATTGCTACACCTGCACTTGTGTTTGTGTCATGATTTAGGAAGCATTGACCTCTCCACCTCAGCCTCCAGTCTACTTACTTTTTAGCATCACTGTGTGTTTCTTGTAGGAAAATAACATCCAACTTTTTATCTCTAAAAGCTTCCTTAATCAAGGCCCTTTTCTGTGGATCCCTCCCCCATTTATGTTCAAGGATGCAACTCTCATGCCTTTCATACACAAGGAAGACGAGAGAATAGCCCAGATCACCAGCAGAAAAAGAAGCACCCAGTGATTCCTATTCATAAGAGTCCTATTTTATAATCTTCCCTTTCTTTCTCACTTTAGTCCACCCTAAAAAAAATTTTAAGCTCAAAACATGTTTCTTTAAACGGTAACGTTTCCTTTCATCTAAACGATCCAGGCCCACCTCTTTCTGCAGTCTGGCGGCCAACCTGATAAACGTTACAGCATCAGGAAAATATTGCTGTAAGTCAACTGATTTTCCATACATTTCATCCAGAAACTCATTAATCTCCTCCAGAGAGTACAGGCTCTCCTCCAGCAACTCACTATCTGCTACCGAAACATTGTCTGAGTCCGAATCACACTCATTAACCACTTCATTTACAGAATCGCCATTGCAACCAGCAGCAGGCAACCCCGCTCCCTCCGCTTCGCTCTCTGGTTCCACTTGCCTCTG
This sequence comes from Nothobranchius kuhntae, assembly GCA_006942095.1. NCBI lineage: Eukaryota > Metazoa > Chordata > Actinopteri > Cyprinodontiformes > Nothobranchiidae > Nothobranchius > Nothobranchius kuhntae. Next base: position 709,411 of record SSNQ01034591.1, on the reverse strand, counting down.
CTCAGGAACCTGTGCGTCCTGACAGTCTAGCTGTCTTCTGTTAGTTACAGACTGTATTCCTGCCTTTTGGCCTGTTTCTACCTGATCCTCTAGCCCTTCCTCTGGTAAACACACCCCTAAGGAGGCAGACGCGTCACCAGTCGGCTCTAGGCCTCCATGTTCCACCTGTTCTGGCTGCTGCTCCACTGGTTCAGAGCCAGTACCAGCCTTCGTTCCGTCCGGAACTGAAAAACTGTCGGCCACTGTTTCTGTCCCTGTTGTGCCCTCACTCTCTCCCTGCGAGCCACTGGTCACAGTGTCACTCACTGTGACACAGGGCCCGATCCCCGCCAGAAGAGAGGGGGCCGCGGGTTCTGCGTCGGTCTCCGCTTCCGGTCCTGCTACATTTTGTTGGTGGGGACAAGCTATAAGCTTGTGACCCACATCTCCACACTCAAAACAATTCATCACACCAGAACTAGCATACACCATGTAATACCCTTCCTCATCCTTCACTCTGAATGAGTCGTCCAGCATTTGTGATGGAGAGTCACAGGAACACCTGCCTCCGCAAGGACTGGACATGTCTCAGTTTATCGTTTTTACACCTCAGGCTCACCGTACGGAATCCACTCGCCATTCTCCCAAAACGCCTGAGCTCCTGCTCCAGAGCAGAGTCAGGAACAAAAGGAAGAACTCCTGACACGGTGATGCGGTTGACGGTAGCGCTAACGGAGAAAACTGTAAAAACTCACCATTTACATGAATCCCGTTCTGCACAAGCTGACCCACCGGCTCCTGACCTTCGAGAAACACCACGAGCCCTTTGTTTATGCGCGAAGCAAACAAAATGTTTCCATGTCCCACCTGGTCTCCAACTGCTGACAGCACCTGTTCCACCAGAGTGGAGGACGGAGGCTCGGCTCTTGCCCCGTGTCTCAAAGACAGGGATGGCGTTGCCTGAGACGCCATCCCGGCACGGAAGCACCGCAAAAACACCACACACAACCTCCAAACACCAAGGAAAGCAAGAAAAGTTGAAAAAAGTTATCTGAAGAACTTTTCCACCTCCAGATAATAAACTTAATCCACCACTCTCACAGCCCTCACCACCACACCGTGCCAAGGAGAGAGAGAGAGAGGCCAAAAACTAAAACATATCACTCACTGGAGATATGAATCTAGTCATGTAAACATATGTTCTAGACAGCTTTACAACACCTGAGCCAGGAGGAGAGAGATAATATTCTCGAGAGAGTGGTGAACCGTCTTCCACGGGTGATGCTGGATATCCTGGAGTTTCGGCAAGAGACGTCAGGACACCATCTTCCTGATCGAGGGCAGCCTGCGTGGTGCACTTGCCAGAACTGCCAACGCATGCCTACAGCACAGATTTTCAATCTGTGCTGTAGGCAGGTTCCAGAGCTCTGTCTAATCAGAAGTGTTCACCTGGAGCTATACTGCTTGGATGAGGGCACACTGCGTCTAGTGAGGATGACCTGGAACGACATCTTCGTCTTAGAGGACAACCAAGATGTGGGCACAGACAACCGAGAGTTTCGTTTTGCTGCGTATCGTCAGTTTACAGTCTGGCAAGATGGGCGTCTGGGAAGAGGAAGTCGGAGACCAATTCCAAGCTGCTGTGTTCTACGCATACGGGAAAAATTCCCTGATCCATTTGGGAATTACACTACAGTTTACAGAGAGAGAGAGAGAGAGATTGTGTGTGTGACTTGTGTGGGTGTGTCTGAATAAGCGGGCATGCAAGGAGACATAGAGCAATACATATTACATTCAGTTGATTGGGTCAATGATTAAGAATTAATAATAAACATAAAATTTCCATAACAGTAGGATTTTCTTCTTGTGTTGTAGCCTATCGATCAGTGTTGCTGCTGGGCAAAGGTCATGCTAGTTGCATTATAAGCTTATATCCAACCTCGATCAGGCCAGGTCAGATAGGACCTTCCCTATTAATAACTAATAAATGTGAGGGGGAGTCCGTATGTAGTGTTTGGTCTTCGCTGGATGGTGCTTGAAAAGTGCTTGAATTTGTCAGTGGGAGACGTGTAAGACCCTCTGAAAGCAGCTGCTGTTACCTAATCATTAGTTTTATGATCATTTATGATTTATTTTTTCATTGGTTTGTTTGAAGATCATTAGGATTTGGTTTTGTTTTTGATCCATGTGAAGCTCCTCGTGTCTGAGTGCTCCCCCCGGGAGAAACGCCCTAACCCAGAACAGGGGCGGTTCTGGTGCCGGTCAGAACCAGTTCCTGTCACTTCTAGTGTGAAACCTGAATGGGTCCGGTTCTGTTTCCTTCAGAGTCAATGATGTCATCCTGAGAGTGAACGAGGTGGACGTCCGTGATGTGACCCACAGTCGGGCCGTGGAGGCGCTGAAGGAGGCGGGATCTCTTGTCCGGCTCTACATCCGCAGGAGGAAACCCGTCTCCGAGAAAGTCATGGAGCTCAAGCTGGTGAAGGGACCTAAAGGTAACCAGAACCGGGTCAGGGCTCTTAGACCCGGACCCTTCAGTACAGGGCCGTAAACACACATTTAGAGCCAGGGTTCTAACCCCAGGATGTTCTGACAACACACACACACACTGATTCACTTAACGATGCTTTACTCTGAATCGGGTCAGAAACCAGTCCAGTCCTCCTGACCGAGGTCTCCTGCTGTTCCAGGTCTGGGGTTCAGTATAGCGGGCGGAGTGGGAAACCAGCACATCCCGGGGGACAACAGCATCTACGTCACCAAGATCATCGAAGGCGGAGCGGCTCAGAAAGACGGGAAGCTGCAGATCGGAGACAAGCTGCTGGCTGTGAGTCTTTGTGTCCTCAGTTGACCTTTGACCTGTGGGTCCCACTCAGCAGTCATGTTTTTGTGTCCAGGTAAACAGTGTTTGTCTGGAGGAGGTGACCCACGAACACGCCGTCACTGCTCTGAAGAACACACCTGATGTAGTTTATCTGAAGGTGTCCAAACCCTCCGGAGTCTTCATGAACGAGAGCCTCGCACCGCCAGACATCACTAGCTGTGAGTTCCTCCTCACAGCAGACCACCTGCTGCTGTAGGTCTGCTCCTGCTGCTGTAGGACTGCACCTGCTGCTGTAGGACTGCTCCTCCTCCCCTGCTGCTGTAGGTCTGCTCCTCCTCCTGCTGCTGTAGGTCTGCTCCTGCTGCTGTAGGTCTGCTCCTCCTCCTGCTGCTGTAGGTCTGCTCCTGCTGCTGTAGGACTGCTCCTCCTCCCCCTGCTGCTGTAGGTCTGCTCCTCCTCCTCCTGCTGCTGTAGGTCTGCTCCTCCTCCTCCCCCACTGTTGTAGGTCTGCTCCTGCTGCTGTAGGTCTGCTCCTCCTCCTCCCCCGTTGTTGTAGGTCTGCTCCTGCTGCTGAAGCCCAGGTTGGACTTTGTTCCCTGAGGAGTTTAGTGTAGCAGTTCCCCTCCAGGACAACAGAGGGTGTAGTGCTGTTACGGGGTCTCTGGTCTCAGATAGTGTTTCTACTGCTGTGTTTATGTATTTTTTGTCCTTGATTCTCCTCCAAACCCACGTTTCCCTCCATCTCCGTAGACAAATCACAAATTAGCTGCATGTCTTTGTTCTCCTTTAGTCACGGGTGCATGAACATTGTTATTGTCTGACTTTTTTCATGAAACTATCTTCTATCTGTTCTTTCTGTCGTCAGACATCTTCTGGACTTTTTATTTATTTTATTTTGAAGGAGGGAATAAAAGTACGAGTGTAGTTTACATCCTGGGGTGTTGGTGCAGTGCAGCGAGTGTAAACAGGTTCTTTGCCATCCATCATGGCGAAGGGGGCGGTCCCATGAGCGGCATGACATCATACACTAGAGGTCAATATTCCCACTGCTGCTTCCCTCCTTTCTCCTGCTCCTTCTGAGGGAGCTCAGCTCCTAAACACACTTGTGTGTTTCATCGTCTCAGTTACACACACACACACACCGTCGGGCCCTGTTACACGGTAACAGGAGCCTGACAGGTAAGAAGAAGTTGGAGGATCAGGTGGAGCGAGGAGGAGAAGGTCCTGTAGAGAAAACGGGTCTAGTCGAGTGTTCCTGACTCGGTTCACTGTCTGCGTTCCAGCGTACTCGCAGCACACGGAGAACCATATCAGCCCCCCCAACTTCCTGGCTCAGACCCTCCCCCCTCCAGCATCGCCAGGGCTCTACTCGCCCACGCCGAAGAGTATGCTGGGAGAAGACGACGTCACACGGTGAGAACATGAATGTTTTCTATGAAGGAATGAATTCTGCTGGTGGGATAGTTGGATGAGGAACTGCTGCTGCACCCGCTAGTGGCAGAAACCTGACACACCATCCCTGTGGTTCTTCCTCTGAGTCAGGTCACATGACTTCAGGGTGATTGACAGCTGTGTCCTCCAACAGGGAGCCCAGGAAGGTGGTTCTGCACAGAGGAGCAACAGGTCTGGGCTTCAACATTGTGGGTGGGGAGGATGGGGAGGGCATCTTCATCTCCTTCATCCTTGCCGGAGGTCCAGCTGACCTCAGCGGGGAGCTGAGGAAAGGAGATCGCCTGGTCTCTGTGAGTACACACACCTGAGACCTGGAGACCAACAGGAAGTTCCAACAGAACAAATACTTTGTTGGCAAAATAGAGCACCAGATAAAATTTCTTACACCCCTGCAGCACTTCCAGCATTTTTTTCTATTTTCAGAACAAATACTTTTATTTGTTTGGGTCTAATTAAAACAGAATTTCCTGTTTCCAGGTGAACGGGGTGGACCTCCGAAACGCCACTCATGAGCAGGCCGCCGCCGCCCTGAAGAATGCCGGGCAGACTGTGGCCATCGTTGCCCACTACAGGCCAGAAGGTGAGCTGACTGTGGTGGTCATGTGACCTGTGCTGTGTTGCTAATCGCTTACAGGCTTGGTCTCGTCTCAGAGTACAGCCGCTTTGAGGCCAAGATCCACGACCTGAGGGAGCAGATGATGAACAGTAGCATCAGCTCTGGATCTGGATCTTTACGGACCAGTCAGAAGAGGTCACTCTACGTCAGGTAGGGTCAAAGGTCACCTGGAGGGCAGAAAGCAGGTTTAGGTTCAGGTAGAAAATGAACAATAAATTTGTTTAATCTGGACTAAAGTTTTAATCTGTGTGTGTGTGTGTGTGTGTGTGTGTGTGTGTGTGTGTGTGTGTGTGTGTGTGTGTGTGTGTGTGTGTGTGTGTGTGTGTGTGTGCATGTGTGTGTGTGCGTGCATGCGTGTGTATGTGTGTGCGCGCGTGTGAACGTGTGTGTGTGTGTGCGTGCGTTTGCGCGCTGCAGAGCTCTGTTTGACTACGATAAAACGAGGGACTCAGGACTTCCCAGTCAGGGCCTGAACTTCCAGTTCGGGGACATCCTCCATGTGGTTAACGCCTCGGATGACGAATGGTGGCAGGCCCGGCACCTGACTCCTCAGGGGGAGCAGGAGGAGGTGGGGGTCATCCCAAGCAAGAGAAGGTCAGTCCCACAAACATCTCTCTGATTACAGAGGGACAGATTTGGGGTTTGCTGTTATGTAGCGGCCAGCCGATGGCTTTTCTAATCTTGGAGTTTCACCGTCTGTTTTCTATCAGAAGTTGATGCAGGAGATAGGTTAGAATCAGAGATAGTCATTAAAACTTGATTTTTCAGTTTTCCACACCTTTAAACAAAGTTAACCAACCAAATTATTGAGCAGACCGAGTGTTGAATAGAAAACCGATGAATAAAGGGAAATTTCCCTTTACAGCTATGTTTCAGGGCATTCATTATAACTCTGCTGCAGCACTGAGCTGCCCATGGATGTGTCAGAATTTAATTCTGCTGTACAACCGAGGTATACTGGTCTGTCTTCAGTTCTGATCTCAGATCTGTTTGATTTCTAACGACATCAGAAAAAATCCGTATGAACATTTTATTCATCTTCTGCTGGAGAGTTTTACTGATGAGCAAAAATAAAACCACAAATACTGAAGATCCTTCCATGGGTGGATGTCCTCAGGTCCAGGAGGCCCTTTTGGTCAAACTTCTTGTTTTTGTAAGAGAGAAGTTGAGCTGTTTTGTCTTCTGTGGTTTTCTCTGAAGGGTGGAGAAGAAGGAGAGAGCAAGGTTAAAGACGGTGAAGTTTAATGCCAAGTCTCGAGACCGAGGGGTGAGTTGGACCGGATTGGAGTTAAAACTCCAGATGGTTTCACTTCAGGTAGTTTCTGCTGCATCTTTCATGTGTAGCAGGTTGGTCCCATGTGTCTGTAGGGTGTTGGTCCCGTGTGTCTGTAGCAGGTTGATCCCGTGTGTCTGTAGCAGGTTGATCCCGTGTGTCTGTAGCGTGTTGGTCCCGTTTGTCTGTAGCGTGTTGATCCTGTGTGTGTGTGTAGCGTGTTGATCCCGTGTGTGTGTAGCATGTTGGTCCTGTGTGTGTCTGTAGCGTGTTGGTCCTGTGTGTCTGTAGCGTGTTGATCTCGTTTGTCTGAAGCGTGTTGGTCCCGTGTGTCTGTAGCGTGTTGATCTTGTGTGTGTCTGTAGCGTGTTGATCCTGTGTGTCTGTAGCGTGTTGATCCTGTTTGTCTGAAGCGTGTTGGTCCTGTGTGTCTGTAGCGTTTTGATCCCATGTGTCTGTAGCATGTTGGTGCCGTGTGTTGCGTGTTGGTCCTGTGTGACTGTAGCATGTTGGTGTAGTGTCTGTAGCATGTTGGTCTCGGGTCTGTAGCATGTTGGTCCTGTGTGTCTGTAGCATGTTGATCCCATGTGTGTAGCGTGTTGGTCCTGTGTGTCTGTAGCATATAGATCCCGTGTGTGTGGCGTGTTGGTCCCGTGTGTCTGTAGCGTATTGATCCTGTGTGTCTGTAGCGTGTTGGTCCCGTGTGTCTGTAGTGTTTTAATCCCGTGTGTCTGTAGCGTGTTGGTCCCTTTTGTAGCGTGTTGGTCCTGTGTGACTGTAGCGTGTTGGTCTTGTGTATGTTGCATGTTGGTCCCGTGTGACTGTAGCGTGTTGATCCCGTGTGTCTGTAGCGTGTTGATCCTGTGTGTGTGTGTGTAGCGTGTTGATCCCGTGTGTCTATTGTATGTTGGTCCCGTGTGTCTGTAGCATGTTGATCCCGTGTGTGTAGCGTGCTCGTCCCGTGTGTCTGTTGCATGTAGATCCCGTGTATTTAGCGTGTTGATCCCGTGTGTCTGTTGCATGTAGATCCCGTGTGTGTAGCGTGTAGATCCCGTGTGTGTATAGCGTGTTGGTCCCGTGTGTCCGTAGCGTGTTGATCCCATGTGTCTGTAGCGTGTTGATCCCGTGTGTCTGTAGCGTGTTGATCCCGTGTGTCTGTAGAGTGTTGATCCCATGTGTCTGTAGCATGTTGATCCCGTCTGTCTGTAGCGTGTTGATCCAGTGTGTCTGTATCGTGTTGGTCCCGTGTGTTTGTAGCATGTTGATCCCGTGCGTGTAGGGTGTAGATCCTGTGTCTGTAGCGTGTTGATCCCGTGTGTCTGTAGCATGTAGATCCTGTGTCTGTAGCATGTTGATCCCGTCTGTCTGTAGCGTGTTGATCCAGTGTGTCTGTATCGTGTTGGTCCCGTGTGTCTGTAGCGTGTTGATCTCGTGCATGTAGATCCTGTGTCTGTAGCGTGTTGATCCAGTGTGTCTGTAGCATGTAGATCCTGTGTCTGTAGAGTGTTGATCCCGTGTGTCTGTAGCATGTTGATCCCGTGTGTCTGTAGAGTGTTGATCCCGTGTGACTGTAGTGTGTTGGTCCCATGTGCTGTAGCATGTTGATCCCGTGTGTCTGTAGCATGCTGATCGCGTGTGTCTGTAGCATGCTGATCCCATGTGTCTGTAGAGCGTTGATCCCGTGTTTGTAGCGTGTTGGTCTCGTGTGTCTGTAGCGTGTTGGTCCCGTGTGTCTGTAGCGTGTTGGTCCCATGTGTCTGTAGCGTGTTGGTCCCGTGTGTCTGTAGCTTGTTGGTCCCATGTGTCTGTAGCGTGTTGGTCCCGTGTGTTTATAACATGTTCAAGCCGCTGCCTTCTGATCTCCTACTAATGACACTAATGTTTACAACGGTAGCAGCATGTTCAGGTTGACCAGCAGTAGGAGCTCCGCCTCCTTTAGACCGCTTTATCACGCGTCACCAAAACGTTCCCCACAAAACACGCATGACCCCCCATCCCCTGCCTCCTCCTCTTACACAATGAAACGCTTGGCATTGATGTCTGACTGGCTGCTTCCTCTCCTTCGTTGCCATGGTAACCCTGCTAACAGCAACTGGGTTAACAGATTCTAGTTTTATAAACTATTGATCTGAATCTGATTAACAAAGCAAACTATCCGGATGTGGTAATTATAAAAACAATCAGCTGTTTGCAGGGCACCATGCCACCCTCTAGTGGCTCCAACACCAATCTGCAAGTTCATAAATTTATATTTGTTTGGTTCTGGTATTCCCAGCTGGGAATCCTTCTGGAATTCTGACGAATTGGCATCAATGTTTGTTTTTACTCTGAAGAAAAAAAATCTTAAGCCGTCTGATTCCTTTGATTAGTTTATTACAAACAAATGATTAATTAGGGTTTGTTTGGGATCGATAGAGCTCCGGACGTCACGTGACTCTCAGAGTAGACGCCATGTTGGCAGGCAAAGGTAAACAAAATGAACGGGATCGGCTTGGATTTTACTCCCATCGGAGTTTACTTCACACTTTAAATCCGAAGAAATCATTTTATATAGTCAGAAATTAAATAGACTTAACATCTCCTACCCTTACCGTGCCCCTGGGATACTTTAAAAACGCCAGAAGCTGTCGGAGCAGACCTCTTACCGGAATTGTGAAGCCCTGACATTTATAATTTATAAAACTAATTAAACAAAAACACAAATACATAGATTTACATGTAAGAAGTTTAAATAGAGTGCTGTGTTGTTTGAATGTGTAGCGATAAATATAGATTTATATCTATATTTCAAATGTGGCGTAGATTTAGCTTGTTTCTAATCTTATATTAATCTGGGCACCACCAGTTTCCGGAACTGGACCGTAGGGCTGGGGGTAAACGATTATTTTTAAAACTATTATTCTGACGATTATTTTATCGAATAGTCGACTATTCTAATGACCATTTAGACAATTAATCTAATGATTATTTTTCTATTGCACAGTTAATAAAAACCAAAAAATCTCTAATAAATTCCTCAAAAAAATTGATTAATTGTTACTGTAAGAGAATAAACACTACAGGCCTCCCATTTTGTATAACACTGCTTTTATTGTGTTGGTTGGTTATGTTCTGGTGACGTGTAGAACTTGGGAGTGCAGGCTGCTGCCTGAAAGGTGGTTGAAGATGGAGTGTCTCCATGCTGCTTTGTTTTGGTCACTTATGTGCGTGAGGCGAGTGGTGTTAAGACTCTTCCTGGGGAGTTTGGCTCGTGTGTAAAAAGGAAGGGACAATAACGGGATTCAAAAGTTAAAATGATGATCAGGTTTATTTACAACTACAAAAAAACATAAACCTTTCCATCCACAGGTTGGGAATAATAAAACTAATTCTGCCTGTGGGGAATTAAAACAAAAGTACAAATAACTAGGGATGTCCCACTGGGCAAAGATTACTGGGTTCTGGATCAGAATAAGAATCTCCAAAGGTCAAACTATAAACTGGGTGGTTAAACCAAACTCAAGGTGATATCTTAAACGAAACCAAAAACCCACAACACTCTAAATGTAATGAAAGGGAGATCTACGCCACAAAAAAAGATGAACTCTAAACCAAAACGTAACAGCTTATCCAAACGCAAGAAGCTGTTAGCGAAAATGCTAACAGTAGCTTTATCAACGTTAAGTTCAAGTTACTAAGTTTAAATAAACCAAAAACACCCAGCAGCAAACAGACCAGCACGGAGGAGAGACTGCTACCACCAAAACTGCTCTCCTAATGTCTGAAAGAAGCTCCTTAATGAAGGGAGAAACGCTCCCGGTGATTTTCTACATCTGCGATAGAGACGGAGCAGCGCATCTGACCCCAGAAGTTGTTGTCCGTTGCCGGGAGACGAAGGCGGGCAAAACAGGAAAGGAATCTAGTAGCGGACGGACATTGTTCCGGGTCTTCGGTATTTGGCGGAGATGTTAGTGAAGGTGGAGAAGAGGGCGAACTAGAGGAAAAACATGCAGATTCCTCCTCTATTTACAAACTCCTGGGGATGCAACAAGTGGGCGCGGTGCGTCGACTTCCGGATCTGACGTCGACAAATTTTTAGAATCGAGCCGTCGACGTCATCGAGGCGTCGCTACAGCCCTACTGGACCGTTGGATTTAATATCTGTATCTTTGCAATGTAATCAGTCTCAGAGTTAACACCACAAATTAATCTAAAGGATGAATTCTTGACAGAATTCGCCGATTATTCCCGAGAATTGCTAGACAATGATCATGCATTATTTACGTTTTGTGAGTTACAAAACTGGATCGTTTAAATGAAAATTACAAACATCAGTCAAGGCATGGACAAAAGAACCAAACACAGCTTATCGTTTCATGCATGGAATTAAGACAGTTGTTAACCCAAAGCTTTATGGCAGTGATATGGAATAACTGATTTGTAATAAAGTGGAAATTTGGTGACACATAGGATTATAGTAACTATTAGGAATAATTTCTGAAAGGGGAACAAAGTGAGCGAGTGTGTGTGTGTGTGTGTGTGTGTGTGTGTGTGTGTGTGTGTGTGTGTGTGTGTGTGTGTCTGTAGCGTGTTGATCCTGTTTGTCTGAAGCGTGTTGGTCCCGTGTGTCTGTAGCGTGTTGATCCTGTGTGTGTGTGTGTGTGTGTAGCGTGTTGATCCCGTGTGTGTGTAGCATGTTGATCTTGTGTGTGTCTGTAGCGTGTTGGTCCTGTGTGTCTGTAGCATGTTGATCCTGTTTGTCTGAAGCGTGTTGGTCCTGTGTGTCTGTAGCGTTTTGATCCCATGTGTCTGTAGCATGTTGGTGCCGTGTGTAGCGTGTTGGTCCTGCGTGACTGTAGCATGTTGGTATAGTGTCTGTAGCATGTTGGTCTCGGTTCTGTAGCATGTTGATCCTGTGTGTCTGTAGCATGTTGGTCCTGTTTGTCTGAAGCGTGTTGGTCCTGTGTGTCTGTAGCGTTTTGATCCCATGTGTCTGTAGCATGTTGGTGCCGTGTGTAGCGTGTTGGTCCTGTGTGACTGTAGCATGTTGGTCTAGTGTCTGTAGCATGTTGGTCTCGGGTCTGTAGCATGTTGGTCCTGTGTATCTGTAGCATGTTGGTCCCGTGTGTGTAGCGTGTTGGTCCTGTGTGTCTGTAGCATATAGATCCCGTGTGTGTGTAGTGTGTTGGTCCTGTGTGTCTGTAGCATGTTGATCCCGTGTGTGTGTGTAGCGTGTTGGTCCCGTGTGTCTGTAGCATATTGATCCTGTGTGTCTGTAGCGTGTTGGTCCCGTGTGTCTGTAGTGTTTTAATCCCGTGTGTCTGTAGCGTGTTGGTCCCGTTTGTAGCGTGTTGGTCCTGTGTGACTGTAGCGTGTTGGTCTTGTGTATGTTGCATGTTGGTCCCGTGTGACTGTAGCGTGTTGATCCCGTGTGTCTGTAGCGTGTTGATCCTGTGTGTCTGTAGCGTGTTGATCCTGTGTGTGTGTAGCGTGTTGATTCCGTGTGTCTGTAGCATGTTAGTCCTGTGTGTCTGTAGCACGTTGATCCCGTGTGTGTAGCATGCTGGTCCCGTGTGTCTGTTGCATGTAGATCCCGTGTGTTTAGCGTGTTGGTCCCGTGTGTCTGTAGCGTGTTGGTCCCGTGTGTCTGTAGCGTGTTGATCCCGTGTGTCTGTTGCATGTAGATCCCGTGTGTGTAGCGTGTAGATCCCGTGTGTGTAGCATGTTGGTCCCGTGTGTCCGTAGCGTGTTGATCCCGTGTGTCTGTAGCGTGTTGATCCCGTGTGTCTGTAGCGTGTTGATCCCGTGTGTCTGTAGCATGTTGATCCCGTCTGTCTGTAGCGTGTTGATCCAGTGTGTCTGTAGCGTGTTGGTCCCGTGTGTTTGTACCATGTTGATCCCGTGCATGTAGGGTGTTGGTCCCGTGTGTCTGTAGCGTGTTGATCCCGTGCGTGTAGCGTGTAGATCCTGTGTCTGTAGCGTGTTGATCCCGTGTGTCTGTAGCATGTAGATCCTGTGTCTGTAGCATGTTGATCCTGTGTGTCTGTAGAGTGTTGATCCCGTGTGTCTGTAGCATGTTGATCCCGTGTGTCTGTAGCGTGTTGATCCCGTGTGACTGTAGCGTGTTGGTCCCGTGTGCTGTAGCATGTTGATCCTGTGTGTCTGTAGCGTGCTGATCGCGTGTGTCTGTAGCATGCTGATCCCATGTGTCTGTGGCGTGTTGGTCCTGGGTTTGTCGCGAGTTGGTCACGNCTGTTGCATGTAGATCCCGTGTGTTTAGCGTGTTGGTCCCGTGTGTCTGTAGCGTGTTGGTCCCGTGTGTCTGTAGCGTGTTGATCCCGTGTGTCTGTTGCATGTAGATCCCGTGTGTGTAGCGTGTAGATCCCGTGTGTGTAGCATGTTGGTCCCGTGTGTCCGTAGCGTGTTGATCCCGTGTGTCTGTAGCGTGTTGATCCCGTGTGTCTGTAGCGTGTTGATCCCGTGTGTCTGTAGCGTGTTGATCCCGTCTGTCTGTAGCGTGTTGATCCAGTGTGTCTGTAGCGTGTTGGTCCCGTGTGTTTGTACCATGTTGATCCCGTGCATGTAGGGTGTTGGTCCCGTGTGTCTGTAGCGTGTTGATCCCGTGCGTGTAGCGTGTAGATCCTGTGTCTGTAGCGTGTTGATCCCGTGTGTCTGTAGCATGTAGATCCTGTGTCTGTAGCATGTTGATCCTGTGTGTCTGTAGAGTGTTGATCCCGTGTGTCTGTAGCATGTTGATCCCGTGTGTCTGTAGCGTGTTGATCCCGTGTGACTGTAGCGTGTTGGTCCCGTGTGCTGTAGCATGTTGATCCTGTGTGTCTGTAGCGTGCTGATCGCGTGTGTCTGTAGCATGCTGATCCCATGTGTCTGTAGCGTGTTGATCCTGTGTTTGTAGCGTGTTGGTCACGTGTGTCTGTAGCGTGTTGGTCCTATGTGTCTGTAGCGTGTTGGTCCCGTGTGTCTGTAGCGTGTTGGTCCCGTGTGTCTGTAGCGTGTTGGTCCCATGTGTCTGTAGCGTGTTGGTTCTGTGTGTCTGTAGCGTGTTGGTTCCGTGTTTTTATAACATGTTCAAGCCGCTGCCTTCTGATCTCCTACTAATGACACTAATGTTTACAACGGTAGCAGCATGTTCAGGTTGACCAGCAGTAGGAGCTCCGCCTCCTTTAGACCGCTTTATCACGCGTCACCAAAACGTTCCCCACAAAACACGCATGACACCCCCATCCCCTGCCTCCTCCTCTTACACAATGAAACGCTTGGCATTGATGTCTGACTGGCTGCTTCCTCTCCTTCGTTGCCATGGTAACCCTGCTAACAGCAACTGGGTTAACAGATTCTAGTTTTATAAACTATTGATCTGAATCTGATTAACAAAGCAAACTATCCGGATGTGGTAATTATAAAAACAATCAGCTGTTTGCAGGGCACCATGCCACCCTCTAGTGGCTCCAAGACCAATCTGCAAGTTCATAAATTTATATTTGTTTGGTTCTGGTATTCCCAGCTGGGAATCCTTCTGGAATTCTAACGAATTGGCATCAATGGTTGTTTTTACTCTGAAGAAAAAAAAATCTCAAGTCGTCTGATTCCTTTGATTAGTTTATTACAAACGAATGATTAATTAGGGTTTGTTTGGGATCGATAGAGCTCC
>SSNQ01034591.1:680174-691425 GCA_006942095.1 Nothobranchius kuhntae | reverse complement strand
AAACCCCAGCCTCAGTCATGATACCTACAGAAAGGGGTCAGAACCGGAATCGCATGGCCCAGTTCTGATCCAGCTTGGTTCTTAGATTACAGTTTTGTTTATCTTTAGTATCAGAACTCCTGATTCTGTCAGAACCGACACCATCAGAACCCCCTCATCTCCTCCTGTTTGTGTTTACCCCATCACCTCCTCCTCCTCCTCAGCAGTCCGTCAATGACAAGCGTAAAAAGAACCTCTTTGCCCGAAAGTTTCCGTTCTACAAGAGCAAAGAGCCGAGCGAGCAGGAGACCAGCGACGTCGACCGTAAGTACTGGACAGCCGATTGGTCGGTGGCAGGAAGAGAGATCAGCTGGTAGCGGCGTGATGCTAGGCGGTCGTCATGGCGATGGGGCAGGCGGTGATGCAGCCAACATCACATACGATAAATGAGAAAATGATAAGAATACAACTGATCTGGAACCTGAACAGGAAGCTCCTCTTATCTCTTCCTGTTTGGAGCCAACATGGCCGCCCTGACGCTGTGACAGCCACCTCCTCTGCTCTCTCCGTCTGTCACTGGAACCCAGTAACTTCTTGTTTCTGTGGTTTTTCTTTCTGCTGCTGCTTATTGCAGGACAACAACGATGACATGATGCCCAAAAGTCACAGTGAGTAAACAACAACAAGTAAACAGCAGCACCCCCACCAGGATCCTCTCAGATCAGAAACCAGACAAAGGCTTTGTTTTGGATTTTACAGAATTTTACTCATTGTTCTTGTTTTAATGAAGTAGAAATAGTTTTATCTGAGGTTGCTATGAAAACCAGAAAAGTTGCTAGAGATGCAGGAAAGTGAAAAACTGTTGGTCTGCTTTTATTTTATTTTATTATAACTTTTATGTTTTTATAGGAAACTTTTAGTTTTTGTTCCTTTCTAAGGAGACGGACCGGATCCTGGTTGATTCTGAGAACCCCACCCACCCCTCCTCACCTCAGAACCTTCAGAACCCGTCCACTTGTTTGGTCTCGGCGTGTTTTCATGTAGAGCTGAACGATTATCGTTTTATCGATTTGAAACGACGAGATCATCAAAGCTGGGTTTTTTCTAGCGCTCCTGGCTGGTCCGGGATCTGTTGTGTCAACTTTTATAGACATCCGGGTTTTTTCCTGTTACGAGAGCAGCAGCGCGCGTGTGTGTGTGTGTGTGTGTGTGTGTGTGTGTGTGTGTGTGTGTGTGTGTGTGTGTGTGTGTGTGTGTGTGTGTGTTNGTAGCGTGTTGGTCCCGTGTGTCTGTAGCGTGTTGGTCCCATGTGTCTGTAGCGTGTTGGTTCTGTGTGTCTGTAGCGTGTTGGTTCCGTGTTTTTATAACATGTTCAAGCCGCTGCCTTCTGATCTCCTACTAATGACACTAATGTTTACAACGGTAGCAGCATGTTCAGGTTGACCAGCAGTAGGAGCTCCGCCTCCTTTAGACCGCTTTATCACGCGTCACCAAAACGTTCCCCACAAAACACGCATGACACCCCCATCCCCTGCCTCCTCCTCTTACACAATGAAACGCTTGGCATTGATGTCTGACTGGCTGCTTCCTCTCCTTCGTTGCCATGGTAACCCTGCTAACAGCAACTGGGTTAACAGATTCTAGTTTTATAAACTATTGATCTGAATCTGATTAACAAAGCAAACTATCCGGATGTGGTAATTATAAAAACAATCAGCTGTTTGCAGGGCACCATGCCACCCTCTAGTGGCTCCAAGACCAATCTGCAAGTTCATAAATTTATATTTGTTTGGTTCTGGTATTCCCAGCTGGGAATCCTTCTGGAATTCTAACGAATTGGCATCAATGGTTGTTTTTACTCTGAAGAAAAAAAAATCTCAAGTCGTCTGATTCCTTTGATTAGTTTATTACAAACGAATGATTAATTAGGGTTTGTTTGGGATCGATAGAGCTCCGGACGTCACGTGACTCTCAGAGTAGACACCATGTTGGCAGGCAAAGGTAAACAAAATGAACGGGATCGGCTTGGATTTTACTCCCATCGGAGTTTACTTCACACTTTAAAACCGAAGAAATCATTTTATATAGTCAGAAATTAAATAGACTTAACATCTCTGACCCTTACCGTGCCCCTGGGATACTTTAAAAACGCCAGAAGCTGTCGGAGCAGACCTCTTACCGGAATTGTGAAGCCCTGACATTTATAATTTATAAAACTAATTAAACAAAAACACAAATACATAGATTTACATGTAAGAAGTTTAAATAGAGTGCTGTGTTGTTTGAATGTGTAGCGATAAATATAGATTTATATCTATATTTCAAATGTGGCGTAGATTTAGCTTGTTTAATCGGGGCACCACCAGTTTCCGGAACTGGACCGTTGGATTTAATATCTATATGTTTGCAATGTAATCAGTCTCAGAGTTAACACCACAAATTAATCTAAAGGATGAATTCTTGACAGAATTCGCCGATTATTCCCGAGAATTGCTAGACAATGATCATGCGTTATTTACTTTTTGTGAGTTACAAAACTGGATCGTTTAGATGAAAATTACAAACATCAGTTAAGGCATGGACAAAAGAACCAAACACAGCTTATCGTTTCATGCATGGAATTAAGACAATTGTTAACCCAAAGCTTTATGGCAGTGATATGGAATAACTAATTTGTAATAAAGTGGAAATTTGGTGACACATAGGATTATAGTAACTATTAGGAATAATTTCTGAAAGGGGAACAAAGTGTGTGTGTGTGTGTGTGTGTGTGTGTGTGTGTGTGTGTGTGTGTGTGTGTGTGTGTGTGTGTGTGTGTGTGTGTGTGTGTGTGTGTGTGTGTGTGTGTTCAGAGATGAGCACATCGTGACAAAGCTGAATATTTTGGTTATATTCCCATTTTGTTTTCCTTACACGGTGCTGCTAGAGCTGGTAAAAATGGCTGTCTCTCAGCCCCGAGGCAGGCGAGCGGGTGAGGGAGAGAGCAGCATTCACCATAACGACACTAGAGGCTGATTTAGACTTCTTCGTCAGCTCCGGTGTGGAGTCGTGCACTTTAGTGGACGTGAATCCTTCTTTTAAACAGTTTGAGGTTTTCTGAAGGCACACCAGTTTGGTGTTGGAGCGGCATTTCAGTGGGAAAAACCAATCAGACGAGACATCTAGGCAGCCTGCCTTGGTGAAGACTCTGTGTGCATTTTTGTTATTAAATATATGTGAAAGCTATTTTTCCTTCAGTTGGCATTATTAATAAATGTTACTTCTGTAGCACTCATCACAGAGCCCACTCAATCATAATCCTAAAAATAACTAAATATAGTCATGAAGTTATAAAATGATCATTAATGTCATAAAATAAATGAAAGATGGTATAAATTTTAGTTGTAAAAGAAGAAAAACAGTAGATTTAGGTTAAAGCAGATTTAAATGACAGGGTCTCTAAAGGTCACCAGGCTGTCAGAACTCCGTACGGATAAGACGCTCCAAAGTCCGGGAGCAACAGCCTGGAAGGAGCAATCAGCTGGACTTCATCTGGTCTTCAGAAGCACCTCCAGATATAAATGTGTGAAGCCAACTTGTAATAGTTTTGCCTGTTGTGTTTAATATCGTAGCTGCACTCAATTTATGTTGTTTTTCTATCGTTAAATTTTAATTTGTTAATGATTGTGTATTTTATATTGTTACAAGTATGCCTACAGATACGTGGGGTAAGCCACAGCAAGTGTTATTTTTTTATCTCTTTGTTGTGGTTCAACGACTTTGCCTTCTTATTCTTTACTTGTTGTATGGTAGGAGGACCTGCTCGAAAACAAGATGCCACATCTCAAGCAGTTTATCCTCCTGGGAAGACAAATATAAGTTAAATAAAAATATATAAATTACAGGCACATTTTAAAAAAATTATGAAAAAAATGACTTTTAACCAAAAAAATCATTTAATAATTTTGTTTTGAATATTAATTATTTATGTTAAAGTCTCATTAGTCGTCACACACTGATGAAATGAAATCACCATGTGACCCATCCACATGAGGAGCGGTGAGCTGCAGCAGTGGCTGTGCCCAGGAACTATCTGGTGGGTGAGGAGATGAGTGAAACAGTACAGGCAAGATGATACCACGGCTGTAGCAAGCCATTTTGACATCTAATTAACAATTAGACCTCTGTAATTTTATACAGCAGTAATCATAGCACTAATTGTTTTCTGTTATTAGTTTAAATAAAAACATCAACAGCTAAGATGTTCTATGGAAATTCTAACGAAGGGTTCAATCTGCACTAGTAAGGATTAAGTTGGAGAACTCTGATAATTTCTACAATGATGGTAGTCTTTTTAACATTTATTAAGCCAACTGGATATGTGTTCCAGATGTCCATACTTTTTTTTTTTTGTTTGTTTGTTTTTTACCATGTCCTGTCTGGCTGTGAAGCAAACAGAATTGATGTCTGAATGCTGGAGACAAGCCTTACAGATTTACTCTCAGGCGGAGCATCAAAGCGTCTGCTTTTAATGTCACGCCTGATACTTAAAACCTTATTGTTATTGTTTTTGAATGCTTTGTAATTCCGACCAGACACGGAGTCAGAGGTGAAAGAGAAAGGAAAAGACAAAAGGTGGGGTGAGAGGGGGGAGGGGGGAGGGGGGGTCCACAAAAATAAACAGTAATGAACAAGAGTTTGCTTCTAGACCTGCAGAAAAAGACTAGAAAAAAAGCAAAAGAACAAAAAAAATTGGACACAACAATACAACAAGACCAAGCTATCACTGCGTCAACTTGAAGAAAAATAAGATCAACATTGTTTAACTGAAGAATCACACGATAATAAATCACAGTGCATGAAGAGCCCACCATAGTCTTAAGACCTGTGTTGAACGTGCCCAAGCCCATACTTTTGAGAGCACCATGTGAGCACCTGTGTGTACACGCACTTGTTTATTTAAGGTTTCTCTATAGGAGCGTCCAATAGAGAGTTTGAGGGACCACAGATCTGCCCCCCAAAGATGTGTAGCAGATGGGGGGAGCTCCAAGTCCCAGAGATTCAGGCGCTGCCCCAGAACACAGGAACCCCAAGGAGACTGCAACCAGAAAGGCCCCCGCCCCCCTCGAGAGGCACTGAGGATTGGCCTGGGGGGCCACAACCAGCAGCCGGCAGAGTCCTGGGAGACATCAGCGGCAAGCCCACAGGCCCGCCTGCAGCCTCCCACTCCCTAGCCGGCTGAGCCCGGGACCCAGGGGCGACCACCCCCCGCCGGGGACCCAGCAGAGCCCAGGGACCCAGACCCCACTAGGCAGCCACTGGGATTGATCAGGCAGATGTCCATACTTCTACTGTTCCCCGTAGGAACCAACACTCCAGATATCCATGAGAACGTTCTAGAGAGGAAGAATCTTTCACGTTATAGAACATAAAGTAATGTCAGTTACTTTGCTAGGTAACCAATTACTTTTACAATGTGGTAACTAAGTTACTAACTTGTAACTAATTACGTTTTTATCGTGAGAAGCCCAACACCGGTGTGAATGACCCGAAATCGCTCTTCAGTCTGTTGGTGAAACGGTTCCGCCCATCTTCATGTTCCCCGTTTGGGTCTGGGTCCAGAACCTCTTGTTATGTGAGGCTGGGTCTGAACATGTGATGAAGAGTAAAGTTCATTCTGGGTTTTTGAGGTTCATTCGGACGGCGCTGGCTGACCCGCTGTGTCCTGTGTTTGATTCCAGAACACGTGACGTCTAACGCCAGCGATAGCGAGAGTAGCTACCGTAAGTTTGATGCCGCTCCGACTCACTAACAAGCTAACACTAACGAGCTCTGGCTGCTTAATGGACAGTGGGAGCGTGACATCACACCTGATGTTTGAGTCCACATTAGAGCGTTTCCATGGCTACGGAAGCAAAACTAACCCACAACAGCTGATTAATGATTCATCCCTAAACCTGATGTAAAACAAGGGTCCTGTCGCAGCCTCATCTTAACCCCACCCCCCAGCCTGTTAAGCGCCTCGTGATTTTTATCTTGAGAGGCGCTATAGAAATGATATTTTCTTCTTCGTGTGTCTGATCTCTGACCTCTGTCTCCAGGTGGACCTGAGGAGTACGTCCTGTCATATGAACCCGTCGTTCAGCAGGAAGGTGAGACCCAACCAGCTCCTCAGTGGGACCAGAACTTGCAGGTCGTTTCCTGATGCTAACCCTTGGTTCTGGTTCTCCTCTCAGTGACCTACAGCCGACCCGTCATCATCCTCGGCCCGATGAAGGACCGGATCAACGACGACTTGATCTCAGAGTTCCCTGATAAATTTGGCTCCTGCGTCCCACGTAGGTCCAGAACCTGATCCTCACATTTGGCCCATCTGGACCAGGATCATGTTGGCTGTGGTTATGTTCCGTCTCAGATACGACCCGGCCGAAGCGGGACTACGAGGTGGACGGCCGGGACTACCACTTTGTTGTGTCCAGAGAGCAGATGGAGAAGGACATCCAGGAACATAAGTTCATCGAGGCGGGCCAGTACAACAACCACCTGTACGGAACCAGCGTGCAGTCGGTCCGAGCAGTGGCGGAGAAGGTACGGCGAACACAACACACAGACCCGGTCCGGTAGGATCCAGTTGGTTCCGTCTGACCCGTGAACGTGTTCTCTGTGGTGCGTTCAGGGGAAACACTGCATCCTGGATGTTTCAGGAAATGCCATCAAGAGACTCCAGCTGGCTCTGCTTCATCCCATCGCCATCTTCATCAAACCCAAATCTGTGGAGAACATCATGTGAGTCAGAACCACTGGATCATCGTCCCCAGCTGGTTCCGGTTCTGGTCAGTCTGACAGGATGTGCTGTTTCCGTCCTGCAGGGAGATGAACAAGCGTCTGACGGAGGAGCAGGGCAGGAAGACCTTCGACCGCGCGGCCAAACTGGAGCAGGAGTTCACAGAACATTTCACGGGTCGGAACCACAGAAGGCTTTAGCAGGAACTGGTTCTGGTGCTCTGATTGGTTGTGGTGGCTAACCGTGTTGTTCTTCTGCAGCCGTGGTGCAGGGCGACACGCTGGAGGAGATCTACGACCAGGTGAAGCAGATCATCGAGGAGCAGTCGGGTCCGTTCATCTGGGTTCTGTCCAGGGAGAAGTTATGAGACGCTTCTTCACCTCCTCTTCACTCACACACACACACACACACCCTCCCCCCGGACTCATCATTAGTTTCCTGAGTAAAGCACACAGGAAGTGACATCACAGCACGGTACGGCTCCTTAATGTTTAAGGGAGGAGAACTTCAGAAGAACTGTGGGAAGTGACGAAGGCAGAAGAAACGTACGAAGCAGATTTCACCCTTTTGTTTTTGTTTGTGGGTTTTTTTGTCCTGTGAGGTAGCAGTTGGGCGGAGCCTCATCTCAGGCGGCGTTTGTTGGATCAGAGGAAGAGGAGACACAAAAAGCAAAACTTTGCACGCTTGAGCTTTAACAGCATGTCGGTTAACCCCAGTTCATTTCCCATCCGCCCTTTCACCTCAGCGTCTGACGTCACCACTTCTTTCTACGTCTGTTTTTTACGTTGCTCACCGTTCTTTTTTTTTTTTTCTTTTTTTTTTTTTGCTCCTTGCTGCTGCGGGACGCTCGTCGGGGCGCTGCAGCGTCTGGAGGGCGCCACGCCGCTCCACACCAACCCGGCCCAGTGGTTATTAACACCGTCGGCTCACTAAACTACAGCGATGACTAAAACAGTTCAGTGCCAAAAACAAATATATATAAAGGTAACGAAACTGTTTGTATAGAAAGTTAAAGGTTTTCTTTTGTGAGCTGCGCAGTTTGCGTTAAAATTCCTCGGAGACTAAAGTCACTCATTTTCCTTCCAGAAGCTTCACCACGCTGTGCCAACACTGATGCAGTTTACATGGTTCATCTCATGATTATGCAAACATCCCAAAGCTGTACGAACACTCATATTCACAATAAAACTATTTTTAAGAGGATGCGGACGTTTGTGTAATTAGAGCAGCTTCTGCAGGAAAACGACCTTTTTGCCTTACAGATAAACTTATTCATGTTAATAAAAGAACCATCAGAGATTAAAGTAGATTTTATATTTAAATTTATCTCAAACTCTTTAAAAATAGATTTAAAATCTTTTTAATAAAAACTCTAAATTTGCACATTTTCGTGTTTTCCGCACCGAGTCGCGGCGCGGCGCCCTCTGCGAGGCCAGCGGGAGCCTGGAGGTCGTCATGGCGACGTCCATCAGCAGCATCAGTGTCTTACCAGGACTGCGATGTGTGGGCGTGGCCTGACCTGGAGCCCTGCTGCCCCTCCAGGTGTGGAAAGTCCGTTCTTGTACGATGAGATGTTTAACCCTCGCCTATTTTGTTATAATAAAGTCTATATTGAGGTGGACTTCAGCACTACGAGGATTATTTTCTCTGCATTAATCAGATATGAATAGAAAGTATGAAGATATTTGAATATATTTTTCTTTCTTTGATCACTTCCTCCTTTGTCTTGGATTTTCTTTTTTAAGCATAATAAAAACTTAACAAGAAAGCTGGAGCAGGAGTTTTGATTGGTTCTGATCCGGAGCGTCTCTCAGGTGTTCGGATTCATCCGCAGAAGCCATACCTGTAGCATCTGTTAAAGGAGGCGGAGCCAGCACACACCTCTGCTAGGGTTAAACTGTTAAGTTTAGTTACTGAATCTGGTCCAGGTGAGCTTCAACACTGCTCACAGGTAGAGTTTGGTTTTGTCACCAAACGAACGTCTGATTGGCTCTTAAAGACTTCCAGGTCCGGTCCACCGGAAGCTCACCGGGTCTCCTCCAGCGCTGCGAGTTTTGACGTGAGAGTGGAACTTCCTGTGTTTCCTCACAGCCCAAGAGTCTTTGAAACGCTTCCCACAGATGCTGCAGATGTAAGGTGTCTCACCTGTGTGAGGCCTCAGGTGAGCCGTCAGACGGACGATTGTGATGAAATGTTTCCCGCAGGTGTTAGAGGAATGCAGCTTCTGACCCGAGTGGACAACCAGGTGTCTTAAATGCTGACGAGTCCACAGGTGCATCACAGGTAGGTTAGAGGATCAGTCTGGGACGAGCGTTTTCCACACCTGGGACAGGAAAATGTTCTCAGCAGTGTGTGTCCTCAGGTGAACTGTTGGAAAACTTTCCCATAGACTTCAGTTAGGCTCCTGGGCTGTGTCCGAATCCAGGGGTAGGATGCTTGTGAGTACGGGTCCTCGCCGGTCTAGCAAGGCCTGGTCCTTGCAAGACCGCTAAAACCGGAAGTCAGCGGCTCTGAATTCGGACAGTACTAGCCTCGTTGTTATTCCCGCCCCCAGGTCAAGTTGCCTAGCTACCGTGACGGCGTCAAACAGGCTAACAAGCTAGTAGCGACGTTGAAAATGGATCCACAGCAATATTTCATTTTATTTGTGGTTTTTGAGGAGCTGCAACGGCTCAATAAACGTCACCGGCCTTTGTATTTAAAGTTTAAAAATCAATTAGTCCTGTTATCTGCTAGAGTTACAAGTATTATACTCATGATCTCCTTTTTTGCATATATCTGAATGTTAGTGATGTGACAGCCGTCGATTGAGCCAGCCCAGCAAACCCTTTTGATGGACGATGCAGTGGTCAGTGAGATGAGGCATCCAGAAGCACCCTCTGCAGACCACTCTGTCTGATGTTCCACTTGCCAACCAGAAACGTTCAGCCATGGTCATGGATCTCGGTTCCTGCACTCCATCCACCTCGATCCATGTTTGGTAGATTTAGCAACACCACCAAAGACTCCCTGCTTTCCAAGTTTACTGTATATATTTTACTTTTATCTTTACTTTTATTCCTTACAGTGTTCCCTTACAATTTATTTACTATGTTGTTACTTGTTAAAAACTGAATAATAAAACTGTTAATGGTCAAAAAAGAGTTATCAATTAATAGAAATTTTATTACATTTAAACAAAAACATTCAAACACATATATAGAACCTGAACCAGAAGAAACTAAAAGAAAAAAAAAACATTTCTCTGCCATCCTTTCCATCAATGCTAAAAATCTGTCCATCCTTCTTTCTCTCCTCTCCTCCGCTTCCCTCTGTTGTCTCATGTCCTCCCTGATCAGGTCAAGGAGCTCATCAGCCCTTCTCCTTTTCCTCCCTGATGAGGAGTCCGGCTTCCTTCCACCACTCTCCCTGTCCTCTGTCTCACCCACTGATGCACTTGGCCCTGGAGTGTCCTCGGGAATGGAAGCAATAAGGACAGGAGGCATAGTGGAAGGCCTCTGTCCCAACACCTCGTCCATGGGGACAAACCAGGGCCAGGTTTCAGCAGTGGGCTTTCCGCCGACTCCCTCTCCTGACCCTGGATACTTGCAGTCCTACAGACAAAGGGAATTAGAATTACAAGGCTTTATTATCATTTAACAACAGAGAACACTGGGCATAATGAAATTACAGATGCTCCTTAAAGGTACTGGTTCTGGATGAGAATAGAGAGGAATAGAAGAACAAAGTCAGATTATAAATCATAGTTGATAAAACATGCAATAAACAATATTTTAATTTATCAACATGGGAGATGAAAATTGTGTTCTGTGTTTTTCCGCCTAAAATGAAATTAAAAACATTAAATCAGTAATGTGGTTTCTTAAAAATTAACTTAAACATTAAACTTAGTTTTCGTTATTTTTGGCGTTCGTTACATGATTACATAAGATGCACGCTCTTTTACGGTGAGTTTTTTTCCTATTAGACTTTCAAGCAGGTTTACGGTGGGGTGTTAACCTTAAAACAAATGATGAGAAGCTTTATTCGCTAAATAAACACACACACACACACACACGGGAATTATGACGGGACCACCATACAAGCTCGTTCTCGCTGATTTCTGCTTAAAATGTACTTATACAAACGAAAAATGTCTATAAACAGAACCGCTTTCAGCTTAGTTTTCTACCGCTATTTTCTTTTAAAAAGCCTGCTGGGATCAAGCTAGTTTACGGTGGTTTTTTCCTATTAAACATTCAAGCCGGTTTTCGTTGGGGCATGTTTTAGCCTTAAATTACATGAAAAAAACAATTTGCGGTATTAGATCTTATATAAAAAACAAACCAAAAGTGCCCAAACACGTATTTTATTTTTTTGACCGCTATTTTTTTTAACTAACTTACATTTTAAGCTGTACTGCTGTCCCGCTCCGTCCGCCGTTGTTGCGAGTGTCGAGTCCAGCGGCCGGCGTGCAAAGCATGCTGGGATACCCTTGCTCCTGTGAGGATCCATCAGACCCATCCTCGA
>SSNQ01034591.1:647976-668193 GCA_006942095.1 Nothobranchius kuhntae | reverse complement strand
TACATATCTGCTGTTTGACCCTGATGGTAAACAAATACATTTGCAGACACAACCAGCTCCATCAACATGGCCACGCTTTTATTTTAAAGTCTGACTCGTATGAAAATGTTTGTTTTACCAGCATTTATTTGTATTTATTATCCAATAAATATGAAGAATTTCAGGGTTTAACACTTCTTCTGTTGTGGGTGATAAAAGTGCATCAAAATATCTGTTTTGTATAAACTAACTCCTGCTTCTTCAGGACCACCATGATGTTAGAGGTTCCTCTGCTTGGCTCCAGCACACCTGGTTTCACTCAGCAGGTGATTACTGGAGAACCCGAGGACCTGCTGAACAGGTAGAACTCTGTGGAAGAGGCTAGATGGTGGCCCAGGAGGACCAGAATGGGGCTCTCAGTGTCTGCGTCCTTCAGGCCTCCTCTATGGGGGGGCTGTTAAAGCAGCCGCCAGGGATGGTGCTGTCGATGTTCTGCAGGTTAGCG
Source organism: Nothobranchius kuhntae (assembly GCA_006942095.1). Classification (NCBI taxonomy): domain Eukaryota; kingdom Metazoa; phylum Chordata; class Actinopteri; order Cyprinodontiformes; family Nothobranchiidae; genus Nothobranchius; species Nothobranchius kuhntae. The sequence continues at coordinate 667,709 of SSNQ01034591.1, read as the reverse complement.
ATGTCGGCCATGATGCTGTCGATGTCCAGGTTGATCCGGGTCAGGAGTCGGCGCTGCGCCGCCTCCTGCTGCACCATGTCGTGGAGTCGAGGCCTCAGGTGGTCCTCCACCTCCTTCTCAGCAGAGGCCAGAGAGTCCTCCAGCTGCTTCACCTGGTTCTCATCCAGGACTTCGGACTGGTCTGTGGACGTAAGAAAGCCTCAGGTGAAGATAAAGGTGACCACTGATCCTTATTCAGTAAAAACTACTTAATCAGATTAGTGAAAAAATGGAAATCGTGAACGTACTCAGGGAGGCCAGCAGCTGGTTGACATCCTGCAGAACCTTCTGCACGGCCTCTTTGGTCTGGGAGGCCTTGCTGAGAGCTCCGGTCGCTGCAGCAGCAGCCTGCAGAGGACATATTCACTTATTAGGTTGTGGTAAGGCTCGTGTCGGACAGGTGAGCTGTTATCAGAGATCACCTCCTGAGCTGCAGCATTCAGGTGCCTGGCATCTTCCAGCTGAGAGTCCGTGTCTGCAGCCGCCCCCTCCAGGTTTGTCTTCAGGTCCTTGGATTCCTTGTTCAGTCTTGTGGCTTCAGTCACCACATCAGCTTGAGGTGGCAACGAGTCTAGAGTCCCCTAAATAACACACAGATAACACGCCCAGGTGAGGAGCAGATTCAGATTCTCCTGTTCTCCTTAGAACAAGAAGTGAGTCAAAAACAGGATCTTCTGTTCAGGTCCAAACAAATAAAATCCTGTTGAGAGTTTTAGGGAAACAAAAATCTGCATTTTCACTGGACAGCTCTTACTTTGAAACATCCTAGCACAGGGGTGTCCAAACGAGGGCCGAAATCACGAAGCTAAAACTCCTCACAGGCCACGAAAACATTACTTTTATGTGTTAAAACATTCTACATTACAGCCAGCGGTGCAGTCGGGTCGAGCAGAAGCTATGAAGAAGAAACCATCTTTTACATAACACCTCTCAAGATAAGTCATGAGGCGCTTCACAACAAAAAATAAAAACGATTTTAAAAAAATTATAAAGAAAGAAAAAGTAAAAATTGTGATGAAAAGATGTTTTCACTGGAGGAGTCCCATACTCATCATCATTTTAACTCAATTATTCCACCACTAAACCAGCTGGTGAGAAACTTAAGATCAGCTGATCTGCAGTCCGATCACTCAAAAAAATTGCGCTGACAGTAATCGATTTTCCTCATGGAAGTTTTCACTTCCTCTGTTTTCAAGTTAATCAGACATGATTTTAATAAATATAGTTCTTAATGTAGGCTAAATGCATGTGCTATGCTAGGCTAAATGCATATGCTAAGCTAGGCTAAATGCATGTGCTATGCTTAGTTAAGCTAAATGCATGTGCTATGCTAGGCTAAATGCATGTGTTATGCTAGGCTAAATGCATGTGCTATGCTAGTCTTAATGTATGTTGTATACTAAGCTAAATGCATGTGCTATACTAGGCTAAATGTGTGTGCTATGCTAGGCTAAATGCATGTGTTATGCTAGGCTAAATGCATGTGCTATGCTAGTCTTAATGTATGTTGTATACTAAGCTAAATGCATGTGCTATACTAGGCTAAATGCTGGTGCTGTGCTAGGCTAAATGCATGTGCTGTGCTAGGCTAAATGCGTGTGCTGTGCTAGGCTAAATGCATGTGCTATGCTAGGCTAAATGCTGGTGCTGTGCTAGGCTAAATGCATGTGCTGTGCTAGGCTAAATGCATGTGCTATGCTAGACTAAATGCATGTGCTATGCTAGACTAAATACTGGTGCTATGTCAAGTCAAATGCACATGGTAAGCTTATGCTTTATACTGAGAATAAAAAGGTTTTCACCTCCAGATTGTTGATGAGGTTCTGTAGTTCGTCAATTGTTCCCAGGGTGTTTTTGTGACCTTTGGACACAATGTCTAAGGTGGACTGGGTCTTAGCATTGCTGCTAACAGCTGCTTGGATGGTGGCGTTGATGTCTGGAAGGCGTTTGATGGCAGCGTCTGACAGAGTTTTGCTGTCATCGATTTGTTGGTCAAAGCCTGTGAGGTAAAATTGTTTCAGTTGTTTAAATCCATCTACCTGCTGCTCACACCAGCTGATGGAAAGCAGCTGAATTAACATTTTGTTTGAGGAGATATTTGTGATACAGCAAGACGTTCACCTCTTAGGGAGTCCAGGGTGTCATCCAGTTTGTCTACGTTGTTTTGGATGCTCTTCAGAGCGATCTCTGTTTCAGATTTGGCAATGTTGACTCTGTCTAGCAGCTTGTTGGCCTCCTGCAGTTGAAGATGAAACTGATATGAGGAGGTAACATCCCACATGAATGGGTGAGGAGAACTAGAAGGAGCCTAGTTTAGATGATTCCTAACAGGAGCGACCCACGCTGAACTTCAGTTCTTGTCTGGTTGAAGATCCTGTACCTGCTGAGCAGCTCTGCCTTCAGCCAGTTGCTCTTCAGCAGATGTTTGGCTTTGTTGCACAGAATCCTGCAGCTTCTCCACAGCTGAGATGTTCTCCTGCACCGCATTCTCCAGCCCACCCAGCCTGAATGCCATGGTACCCACATCCATCTGTTGGAATGAAACAAGGTGAGGTTGGAGGCCTTCAGTAGGTCTCAGGTTTTAGATCTTCTGCCTCAGCTGTTACCTTCAGAGGAGGAGGAAAACTCTGCTCAATCCTAGAGATGTCATTCAACATCCGGTCAGCTGTTCCACTCTCAACCCGAGCCTTATCGCTTTGGTTCCTAGCCTCGTTCTCCAGAGTCTTCACCTGAGAGGTGAGCTGAGTGTAGCTGCACACACACACCCCAAAAGAAATGAAAGTTCTTCCATCATGAATGATCAAAGGACCTTCTCAGACACTTACAGAACCTTCAGGTCTCCAGTCAGGTCTTTGACTTTGTTCTCCCGGTCCATCAGAACTTGGACCAGATCCAGGCTCTTCTTGGCATCGTCTAGAGCCTCGTTGGCTGTCGGCTCTATGGCGTCCGCCTTTGCCTGGTGTCTGGGGATGGACAGAAGAAGAAATCAGCACTCAGGAAAACTCGTCAGGCCTGATTAATCAATGACATCACAAGCTCGGGCCTCACTCATTGGCCAGGTTCGTGGCGGTCTGTGCCAGAGAAGCCAACTGGTCTGAAGTCAGAGGAGCATCTCTGAGAGGAAACTCCTGATGGAAAACAAACAGCGTAAACTTCCTGTAATTCCTGAACAACTCTCGGGAATACCGCTAGACTATTGTCTTACGACTGATCTGAGTTGAGCTTTGGCATCCTCCAGGCTGCGTCTCATCTGGTCCATCAGTGTTTGGACGTCCTTCACCTTTGTCTTCCACGTTTGCTGCTGCAGTCTGATGTCTTCTGTTGCTGCGTCAACGTTCAGCACTTCCTGTTCCTGAGCCAGCTGATTCTGACTGATGGATGACAGCTGCCTCTGCAGGCTCCTTTCCATCCCTATTGGGTCAGAAAATGTGACGTCGTCAACAAAGAGTTCACCTGAGTGGGTGGAGCTTTGTGTGTTCCGCTGCAGTTCCACTCACATCCACCAGAGGCACACTGCCTCTGTGACCCTAAAGCTAGCATTTAATTTGACGTTTTTATTGGTTTAAATGTGTATTATGTTTGTTTTAGTTCTAATAACTAAATAATAATTCTAAAAGACGGCTTTTATTATGTTTCTGTTTAGCATTTAAAGCTTTGATTGTTTCTGAAATTAGAACTTTTATAGGTTTAACTTAGAAGTGATGAGTGGGCGGGGCCTAATCACAGCAGGTAGAATCAAAAATAGTACAAAATCATGTCAGACTGACTGGTGCAGCATTGGTTTAAATGAGATTATCATCCAGGTGTGGTCTCACCTGTGAGCTCCTCCACCTCCTTCTGCAGGTTGTTAATCAGCTCCTCAAACATCCTCAGAGTGGCGTCCATCAGAGCGCCACTGGATGGTTTCACAGCTCCATTCTTCCTTGAGAACATGTTCTCCAGATCCTTCAGTTTGGCCTCATAATCATCCAGCTGACAAACACAAGAGAGAGATTAGCTAGCGGATCGTCCCTAATCCAGATTAGTCCGCTCTGTCTGAGTTCTGATGCTTTCATTTATGATGAGGGAGAGAGATTTTGTTGTGGTGCTTCTCTCAGATGGCCAAGGATGGTTATGAACAGGCTTGAGCACACAGCTTCTCAGGCAAAGGGAAGATGGCTGCTCGGTGTCGTGACCTTAGGTCTTTCTAGTGCCAGCTAAACAGAGGAAGCAGCTTTGTGTGTTGTGAGCTTCTAAACCTGCAGAAAACGGGTCCACACCTGTTGTGTGCAGGGCTGCCGTGCGACATTCACAAGAAGGCAAAGAAGTTAAATGTAGGCTGGGACGGCCTTGCCGGGTCTTTCCTGTTGGTCATTGTGACAGACTGGAATCACCCCGGCGCATGCAGGTGTGCAGACATTTTAACGTTACAGAGAACACCACTGAGATAACAAGATCTATCAAGAAAAGATCCCATCAGATGATCTGAGCATCATCTCAGACCGGGACATCGGCAGCTATCGGCCCGCTGAGGAGCTGTGAGAGCAGCTCAGAGCAGGTCTGGGTCCCGGGCCAGAACCAGAACCAGCAGGTAAAATGTTCTTACTTTAAGTTAAATAATTTCATAATAACATTAATATGATGCTGCACTGCTGCTCTGCTTGTTTAGACTAAATATTAAATAGTGAATTTTTATTTATTATTATGTGAGAAATGAAAATGACGAGAGGAAATGATCATGTGTAGCTAACCCCAATGTAGGTACTTCTGTATCTTCCTGTCACTGATATTACCCACAAATCCAACCTGTTAGTGGAGTCGTGTTTCTGGACAGGAACTTTTTACTTTTACTTGATTAGAAACATGTTGAAGTAGTGCTACGCTTCCTCAGATGATTTATAATACGCTGTAATGAAACGTCTGAGCTCCGTTTGTTCCCTTTGAGGTCAGTTTCTGAAAATGCTGATCTCCAGCCTCCTTAATGAGGGCATCCCTGTGAGGGATGTGTTCCTCCTGGTTCCTTTTATCCTTCCTTTTGACTTAAGCTGCAGCTTCCCCTACCAACACGAGTCATACACCTAAAACGGCGCAGGTCACGTGTCTGACAAAGACCGATTCCAACTGGATGTTCTCAAATGAGTCAGAGTGGAGCATCTAATCACACTTCCACCTCCCGCCCAGCAGGGTGGGCTGTAGAGACCTAGCATGATACCCAGCAGTCATCAGAGCTGATACCTTTATTTTGACGGGGTTGAAACAGGAAGGACAGTTGGACCGTTCACACCTCAGACCCTGGAAACCCGGTCGGCACCGACAGAGACCAGAACCCTCACACTGGTCGGACTCGGAGCCTTGAGCATCACAGCTACAAGCTGCTTGGTGGAGAACCCGTTTCAGGATTAGAAGGAACTGTGAGGCAGTATGGACTGAAGGTCCTGGTCTTACGTTTGCAGGCGTCTGAAAGTCTCTGGTGGTAGAAACCTCTCAGACACGACTCACAGCTCCACCCACTTGTGTGATTCAAACATCTCAGACATTCTCCGGTTCTCCGGTCGCAGCTTCCCACCACGCTGGTATCGATGTGTCCGTTACAGCTACAGGGTCTGCAGGGACGCTGCACGCCTGAAGCACCTGCAGGATCTCCATAGAAACCCTCCCGACAGACATCACAACGAGAACCTGAAGAACACACACACGCACCTTCTGGTTAATAGTGGTACTGATGACCCCCCCCAACACATACACAAACACAGTTCTGGCCTTTGACACCATCACTTTTCTTAGCTGGCTTGTATGTGGCTGTTCTCATCACTTCCAGGTAAATTAGACTTTGTGGTGTTCCACAGGGTTCTGATCTCGTTTCTCTGCTATTCATCATATATCTACCCACCCTACCCTCCACCTCCTCACCAAAGGCTCCTGGGGGACACCAGTCACATCGAGGCTCCGGAGAACCAGCGGCCAGTGAGCAGGATGTCCCGTCTGGACAGGGACACCTAACACAGGTCCCCTGCCGGTCCTGGTAAAACCCCACGGAGCAGCTCTGTTCACCGGGCGTCTCGTCTGCAGAGTAACAGTCTCCAGTCTGAGGGTCACAGCTCCCCCCCCTGCAGTTGCAGGGATCGCAGGGGCTGAAGGCTCCGTTGGCAGGAACCCTGCGCCGGAACCCATCTGAGCAGAGCTCACAGAACTCGCCCTCGTGTCCTCGTGGACAGCTGCAGGTCTGGACCCAACGAGCCGGGATGCCTTCACCATGGCGCGCCGACACCAGTTTCACGTTGTCAAGGTAACCACGACCTGAGAGGATGGAACAGTTCACACACACTCCGTTATACTACTGAATATGGTTCCTGGTGTTCATGGAGACCAGAACCCACTTTATCCATAATATGAGACAGAAAGTTACAGGGACCCTCGTCCATCGAAGGAACTCACCGTTCTCTCCAAACGTGGCCCGGATCATGATGGCTGTGAGGTTCTCGAGAAGGCTCTGGAACTGAAAGGAGGAAAGCTGAGGTCTCCACGTGGCGCCAAGTTGCTCGTCCAGCCTGTTCAGCAGACAGGGTATGGAGGGCATGGTTAGAGTCTGAGGAGGTTCACAGTCAGGTGGGACAGCCTTCTGTCCAAGATCAAAACAGCAGCTCTGTGGAATTTCTAATCCAGCCCTGGTTTCTTTGTTTTAGGGATCCAGAGCCTCCTTGCACCAGGCTCACCGGTAGCCAGGCAGGATCTCCAGGAGGGTGGGGCTTATTGGGTCAGGTGTGATGTCATACACATTGGCAGGTTGCTTTCTGACCTGAAACTGTAGCTGATCTTCTGTCCACAGGGGATGACGGTTCTCAGGTCCCCCAGGGAGGCGGATACTCTCATGCCGGCGCCCTCTAAGACCACATCATTGGTGGACGGGTGTGGGACGCCACGGTCCAAACGCAACAAAAAGGAGAGGTTCTGTCCATAACTCAGCAGCTGGTTCCCCAGGAAGGGTTCTACATGGTAGGAGGGGAAACATTTAGTCAATGGAACCAAGGTTCAAGAAGACCTGCAGGAGGTGGAGCCTAGTCTCACCTGGGGCATGCAGGTATATTGGTGGGCTGACTCTGGAGATGACCTCCAAGTCCTGGTGTTTTGGTGACCAACGGAAGTGAACGTCATCAGGAGTGACTCCCCGGACCGTCGCTGCCTTCCAACCTTCTGGACCTGAAACAAAACCCAGGGTGAACTTTGTTTTTCTGCTGAGAGAGAGCACCAGGTGGGAACTTACCTGTGGAGAAGGTGGAGGTGACGTTGTAGATGGAGTAACCACGTGTGGCAGAACACTGCTGGCTGTGTCCGTAACAGAAACACGGCAGACTCAAACTCCCAGAATCCTCTCGCTTCTGCTGGCTAAAGAAACAAAAACCAGGGAGTGAATCGTTGACTAGAAACGGTCAAACGGGTCAGAACTCCTTCCTGACCTGCGCAAGCAGCCGTCGGGTCTGATCGGCCCATCGGGGCAGCGGTCACATTTCTCTCCTCTGACGCCATCTTTGCAGCTACAGCGCCCCCTGCTGTCACACGCTGCTCTGACAGAACCTGGAGACCCAACAGAGCTTTCAGACACCTGTGATCATGTTTGATGTGATGATGTCACACTGACAGGTGTCCTCTCACCTGTAGGATTACAGTTGCAGGGTGTGCAGCTGTGTCCCGCCCCCTGGAGGTAGAAACCAACCTTGCAGCGCTCACAGTGACGACCTTCGGTGTTTCCCTGACACTCGATACACCTGAGACCCGTGGCATCGAGCTGGCAGGACTGAGCCCTCCCGTTACACTCGCAGCGCCGCTCAGCTGCAGCAAAAACCGCAAATCAGCAAAACTTTTTAAAGGTGCATAATGTCCATCTTGTGGACAATTATGGTACTGCAGCCCATTTTTCAAACAAGTGAGATGTTTTCTCTTTAGACTTCTCCATCACCTGGGGAGGGTTGCAAAGCAGTTCCCCGCCAGGACAACAGAGGGCGTGGCGCTGTTCTGGGGTACATTCTCACCATTAGTCACACATTTGGTCCAACATCATTTATTTACTATAGTGTTTACATTGTTTTTATTTATTTCTGAGATTTTTTGGATGAATTTGTCCCTCTCTCTCCTCCAGCTTGTTCCATATCTTTCTACTCCTTCAGTCACGGGTGAATAAACGTTCATATTTTTGGACTTTTTCCGTGGCGCGTTCTTCTATCTGCTCTGTGTCTGCTGCAAAATTTGTTTTGTTTTCTTTTTACTTTTTGAGGGGGCAATGGCGGTGCTGTTGATGAATTTAAAGGAAGCAGCGTCCTGACCAATCGCAAGCTTGCAGTCGCCGTCACTTTCGATGGATAGTAAAAGGTATGGCATGTCTCTGTCTCCTGCTGTGAGCCCGTCACAGAGCCCTTGCGCCTACGCATAAAGGCGTGGCACATCTCCGTCTCGACGCAGACGTATAAATTAGTCTTTATGCATCAGTGCCAGAAGATTCTAGTGAAGACGAGTCAAACAGGAAGTTCACAAGTAGATAAAAACATTTCACAGTAATGTCTAAATGTTGGTTGTTGAAAAAGTAGCTGGAGATTTTTTTAGAGTTGCCTATAAGTCACTGTTAGCATTGTTAGCTCATCGTTGGCCTCTAACCTGCTTCAACCGATGTTAGAGTAAAACAAATGAGAAGACTCCAAAGTGCTTTGTACCATTCATCCATTCACACACACATTCACACCTGATGGAGATGCGCTACACTGTAGCCACAGCTGCCCTGGGGCGCACTCACGGAAGCAAGGCTGCCTAACACAGGGTCCCTCGGACCACCGCCAGCAGCTAAAATGGGTTAAGTGTCTTGCCCGAGAACATGACGACGGTAGCCTTCTCTGGTTGGAGTCGGGATCGAACTTAAAAACTTCCATTTACCTCCTGAGCTGCTGCTGTCCCTAAAAGATGGCATTGCTTCTTAGAGGTACAAGAAATAACTTCAAGGTCAGGTCCTAAATGCCTAAAATTAAATTCTACATTCATCAAATATATTTGGTTCTGATTTGGCAACAGGTCAGATCCTCCTCCTGTCCTTACCCAGGTGGTTCCTCCTGACTCACCTGAGTTGGAAGCGGTGAGTTCAGGTGTTTACCTTGTTGCTCAGAAAGAACAGATTTCATAACTCAGACTAGAAACTTTAGTTATTGCAGCCGAAGGGAAAATAAGCTTAGAGCCGCGCCCATGAAGGCAGACAGGAGCAGCAGACCTGAAGCATCCCATTAACACAGATTTTATTCTGTCATTAAACTATTTTTTCCTTCTTTATTATTTAGCTATTAGATTTGGCAGCAAAATAAAATGAAAACAGACATTTAGTTGTTTTTTGTCGTAAAGTTATAAAATGAATTTTATGTTCAGTTAAGTTAAAACAGTTTTGGTAAAGTTGTCAAAATAAAACAACTTAAAAGCCCCAGAGAAACAATGCTGGTATCAGATGTTTTATCTCTGCTTTTTACGTCACCCTTAACTGGTTCACCTGAACTGGTTCATCTGAATTGGTTCATCTGAACTGATTCAAATCTCCATACCAAAGCACCAGGCTAAAGGTCAAAGGTGACAGATCATCTGCTGCTGTGGCCCCCAGACTCTGAACCTCTCTCCCCCTGCGCCTGAGATCAGTGGACTCCTTTAAAATCACCTGTTCAGGCTTTGGTGGGACCTTCATCACCTCCCTCTCTTTGTTCTGTTCTCCCATCAACCCCTCCCTCCTCACCCCCACCCTGTCATCTGAGAGCACAAACACACATTTAACCAGAAATAAGTTATTTGTCTAATCATTTGTGTTCAGATATTTGGGTTTTTTCCTTTAGTCTGTTTATGAAACTTTATGTGAAACTAATTTCGTCACATCTGGCTCTAAATGTGGATTTTGCTGTCAGTAACTGATTCATCTGCTCAATCCATCAATCAAACTTTATTTAAAAAGCACTTTACACACAAGGAGTGACCAAAGTGCTGTACACAGTTAAAACACCCATAAAAAAGACACAAACAGCAACAATAAAGAGAAATTACAATAAAACAGTCAGAGGATTTCTGCTTATTCAGTATTAAAAGCCAAGCTAAAAAGAGAAGTCTTTAAAAGAGACTTAAAATCATCCATTGTAGCTGCCATCCTAGTAATCAAAGGGAGATGGTTCAGATTCAGACCTAAAAGCTCTCCTGGGAACATGCTTGTGTAGAAGCTCTGATAGGTATGAGGGTGACAGGCCATTAAGACATTTAAAAACCAAGATTAAAACCTTAAAATCAATCCTAAAACACACAGGCAGCCATTGCAGGGAGGACAGGATAAAGGTGATATGGTCACGTCGCTACCTGTGAGCAGACGGGCAGCAGCATTCTGTGCTAGCTGTAGGCGCTGCACAAGAGAGGCCTCTAACCCAACGCAGAGAGAATTACAGCAGTCCAGCCTGGAGGCTGTTAAAGCATGAATCACTATTTCAAGGCTTTCAAACGGCAAGTATGACTTGACTTTGCTTGTGTAGCGATACGTATAGATTTATATCTATATTTCAAATGTGGCGTAGGTTTAGCTTGTTTATGATCTTATATTAATTAATTGGGGCACCACCATCGACATAAATAGGGCACCACCCAGTTTTGTCTGTGTGAACTGGGACACTGGATTTAATATTTATATCTTCTGAAAGTTAACACCACATTTTAATCTGAAAGCTGAGTTCTTGTCAGAATGTGCTGGCTATTCTTGAGATCGCTAGGCAATAATCAGGCATGATTTAAGTTTTGTGAATTTATTACAAACTTCAGTTGTGACACTTGACAAAGAGAACCAAACACAGCTTATTGTTTCATGCATGAGAATAAGTGGATAAACACAAGGCTTTATGGCAGTGCTATGACATAACTAGTCTGTAATAAAAGTGGAACTTTGGTGACACATAGGATTATAGTAAATATTAGGAATAACTTCTGTAAGGAGAACAAGTGAGCGTGTGTGTGTGTGTGTGTGCGTGTGTGTTCCTATGGGTATAGGAATACAGGAGTGTGGTGGGTGTGTGTGAATAAGGATTCGTGTGCAGCAAAGAAAGAAGATAAATCTTGAGAGATAAACGAGAATTTGGATCGAAAATTACAAGCCATAAAAGTTTAAGTCTGAATCCACTAATCGGGCTTAGCAGGAAAAGTCAGCCAGATGAAAATGATTCACAGACCTTTTATCTGTCGCCAAAGAGATGTCCTATGGGCTGGAACTCAGCCGGTCCAGAAGCTTGAATGCGGCCTTCAGGGGCCATAGGACTTTTTGGCACCTCAGCTTAGGTCTACGGTGTCTGGGGTTCAGGAGAATCTCGTCCCTGGGTGTGGATGGACTTTAGGTTCCTTCACTTCAGCGGCCTCAAAACGTGGAATTCAGATCGCGGGCCCAAATTATTCAAAACGGAGCCGAATCATCAAACTGTTCCAAATTGTTCTTACTCTTAATATGAAAACTTGACGAAAATGCAGATTTCCGGTTTCACGTAGGAAGTCAAAACAAAACAACGGAGTTGCTTCTAAGTTTTTACTGTAACTTTTGAGAGCTAATTACTTTAAAGCGCCGGGTTCTGCTGGGCCAGATGGAAAACAGCCAGCAGGGAATGAGCTTAAGGTGTCCTTTGTTCTTAAAACTACTGCCATGAGGTCCGGATGGGTGCTTATATAACCTTTTGGGGCACGCCCACCTGTACCTTACTCAAAAACCATTGGAAGGAACTGTGGCTCTTCCAAATAAACTCTACCTTCTCCAAGATGAAAATCCATGATCACAATTTAACACAGTTATTCATATAAAGCTTCAAAAAGTATTACTTTAGCATCAAAGTATTACTTTATATGGGAAAGAATAACATTCATGTCTTAAAACTGAACAGTTTTACCATTAGCATGAATTTTAACTGGAGAAACACCAAATGACAGAGGTTTAACATAAACGAAAACCCAAAACAAACTGTTTAGGTCCATGGCTGATAAGATTTTAACTTAGAGTACCTCGATTTCTATTTTAAGGGTGAACAACCTAAACACCTTCTTTGATTATAGATAAACAGAAAAATACCAGGGTTTTGATAAAAGCGAGATCCTGGAATCTTCCAGAATGACCCTTGCGAAGTTTTACAAGCACCCGGCCTGGGGGGAAGAGTCAGTTATTGGCAGGTTGAGGTAAGACAGACCAAGTCCTGATAATGTCCGGCTTAACAAGTTACTTGGTAAAATTTACGTTCCTGGGAGAAAAATGTAGGAGTTAACCAGAATGCCCAACTGCGGGCCAGTTTCAAATTCCCCTTTTTATTTCCTTCTGTTGAATGTGAAAGAACCCTTTGTGTGACAATGTTATTGTTCTTTTCCGTGTAAACCTATACAAAGTTAACCTGAGGATATAAAATGTGGATTTCCGCTACACTTGTTAACCTCAAATGATAAAAACTTGACTGGCCCGCTGCGCTAACTTGCATCCCCAGATTCCTGGCAACCTAAAAGACCAATAGAACTGCTGCATTCCAAGAGCAGGTCAGTTTTCCCAATAACTATTGGCTCAGTCTTGTTTTATTCAAGTGTAAAACGTTCTATTCCATCCAAGCTCTGGTGTCAGTTGACCAGATATTGTACTGACTTGCTGCCAGTCGATCCCAATGGGAGGGAAATTTGCAGATCATCTGCAAAGTGGTGGAAGGACAGGACATGCTTCCAAAGGATCAACCCCAGGGGAATCATATAGAGGTAGAAAAGTCCCAAGATGGAGCCCTGAGGAACCCCACAGCTCAAGGGGGCCTCAGACGAGGAGAACCTTCCATTCATATAGAATGACTTCTGTCAGAGAGAGAGGAGTGGAACCAGGTCAGAGCCATGCCCTTGATACAAACAGACTGATCCGGTCATGATAATGAAGTCTTATGGTCCACAGTGTCAAATGCAGCAGCCATGTCCAACCTAATTAAAACAGCAGAGTCTCCTGGGTCTGCAGTTAAAGGCAGATAATTGTCTCAGAGCTATGTGCCATTTTAAAACCAGACTGAAAATTTTCAGTAATTCCATGAATCTAGAGAAGATGCTGCAGTTGGAGGTAAACCATCTTCTCCAAAACTTCGAAAGAAAAGGCAAGTTAGAAATGGGCCTAAAGGTTGACAAGTTGTTCTTTTTAAGTATAGGTTGGACCACAGCATGTTTAACTGCAGCTGGGACACGGCCCACAGAGAGTGAGGTGTTAACCAGGTTAACAATATTTGGACCTACAGCACGAAAGACCTCCTTCAGCAGCCCAGGAGGGAACCTGTCATTTGGGCAAAAAGAAGGCTTCAATTTTCTGACTATTTCATAAACCTGGGTGATGGGAACAGGTTCCAACTGGTCAAAAACAGCAGGACCACCAACAGGACCAGAGGGAGATGACCTGAGAGCACTCTCTTTATTAATAAAGAAGTTTAAAACGTTTAACAACGTGAAACGGAGGGAACCAGATCAGACGAAAGCTCATCAGACACTCATCTTAGCATGCAGCTTGATCCTCAGCTAAGGAGCCACTGCAACGTCTCTTAACAAAACATGAAGCTGGTCCTTCTTCCACTTTCTCTTCACCCACCTTAGAGGTACTCCAAGGCTCAGTGCTCGGACCCCTACCATGGCTCCTCTCATCACCTCTACAGGTGAGGGTCAGCTGTTTCTGAGTCTCTCCAGGTGACCTAACAGCCCCTCGTCTGAGGAGGATCCATCTGAGCAGTCTAATCCGATCCGGTTTGTCCAACGGGTCAGCTAGTAATGGAGACCGCTCAGGGTCAAAGGTCGAACAGGAACTTCTAAAAGTTATTAGAGCATCTTCATTCTATTTCTAAGTGCCAGTTTTTTTTTACTGTTTCACGTTTATTTTAGGCGGATTTACCAGCTAATCCCAGATAATCCAGCTGGATTAACACTGTAAAAGTGTTTGTACTGTAAATATAATACATATAACACCATCTGTGGGTTTAAGTGAGGGGATCACTTTTTGCACTCAGTTAAATTTTTTTGTGGAAACTGTTTAAAAATATCTATTATAAAAATATATACATATAAATATAATATGAAAAGCAGTGAATTTACGTTAGTAAAAGCCGTTTTGTGAGTTCATGCTTTTCCCAAAGGAGGCTCCTGATGAGCAGAGGAACCGGGAGAGTCAAACCCCAGAAGAAGAGAGAAGCTGAGACACTTACAGTAGAAGCTGTGCACCGCCTGGACCAAGCAAACTGCAGCCAGAAGCCCGCAGACTGAAGCCCAGTTCATCTCCATGTTGTTTGAATCCTGAAGTCAGTCTCCGTCTCCCAGCGGCGGTTTTAAACTGCCTTCTCGTGCTGCTGCAGGTCCGTGCACGCTGCACATTCTATCTTCCCTGACTCACGTGTGATTCACAAAAAAAACACAAAGACTCAGAGGAAATGACTGCAATAACCTCAAAGGGATGAAAAATAGCACGTCACAAGTCAGCAAGAGACTAAAAACAAAACAACAAACATAAAAATCTCACAACCTGAAGAAATAAACAAAACAATGTCAGAGAAAAGACAAACAAAAAAAACATCAGGAATAATAAAACCTGATAAAATGTTCACAAAATCACTCTGAGGGCCACAAACGGCCCTTGGGCCACACTTTAGACAGGCCTATTTTATGATGATCAAGGTAATTCTTCACCTGCAGGCGTGTTTGTGTAGAAAGCCGTCTCCCGCAGGTATAAATACCGACAGACACACCCCGAACTTCAGACACACTCTTACTCACACACACACTCTCTCTCTCTCTCTTTCTTTCTAACCCTGTCAGCGCCTGCTCATACACACACCACACCCAGTCTGTTGTTTACTGTTGATGTGCCAATGACACACCTGAGCACGCGCGCGCACACACACACACTCACACACACGCCTGTACGCACACTGATAATCAGATGAGTTAATTTTCTTTTGAAGTGGAAAAACTAAATCAGAATAAAAAGGTTTATGTTTACATATTTGGCTTTTGTCCAAAGCAACTTACAAGTGATAATGAAGCCAGCAGGTTGCCCTTGTAATTTAAAAATTATATAAATCATTCACGGTGCATAGAAAATTGTGAAAATTCATGATTTAGATAAAAATGTAAATTTAGCTGGAGGGAAGTGAATCATAGCCTGCAGCTAGAGTTGGCATGTTCTCCTCATCATGAATGTGTGGAGTTAGGGTCCAACATAGTCTGGACTCATCTCAGCCTAAAAACCACAGACCCATTTCTAAACGACCCTTTATCTCTAAAATACTGGAAAAGGTTGTGGCAGATCAGCTGATTCCTTTTCTGGAACTACACAACAGCTTAGATAAATTCCAGTCTGGTTTTGGTAAAAAGCGTTCAACAGAAACAGCTTTGCTTAAAGTTTCCAGTGACATCACGATGGCTGCAGACAACGGGGAGTTCACAGTGTTAGTATTGTTAGATCTTTCTGCAGCTTCTGACACTGTTGATCACAGCACCTTCATTAACAGACTTGGTGACTCGGTGGAGATCTCGGGAACTGTTCTAGACTGGTTTAGATCGTACCTTTCTAACAGAAGTTACGGTGTCTGTATAAACCAGATCATGTCAGATTCTACCCATCTGTTCTGAGCAAACAGAAGAGCACACATCACTCCTATTCTAATGTCTCTCCACTGGTTTCCGTTAACTTTTGAGTTCATTAAAGAATCCTGACTAGAACTTTCAGGGCTCTACATGATCAAGCTCCTCCCTATATTACTGAACTGTTAAAGCCTTTTGCTCCAACCCGAGCCCTCAGGTCCACCCACCAGAACCTTCTAGAAGGTCCAAAGACCAGATACAAAAGTCGAGGTGATCGCTCCTTCCAGACTGTTGCTCCCCGACTTTGGAATGATCTTCCTTTATTCTTACGTAGCATTGACAGTCGGGAAACCTTTAAAAACAGCTAAAGACCCTTTTATTTAAAGCTGCTTTTACCTAAATCTTTTATTTTCTTATTTTTTAACTCAAATTTTGAATTATCTTTCATCTGTTTATGAAATTTTATAATTTTATGTTTTGAGATCAATATGATTATATGACTTTATGCTTTATTTTGTTTTGATCTATGTGAAGCACTTTGTGATTCTACGTCTGTGATAAGTGCTTTATAAATGAAATGTACTTACTACTGGTTGTTCCACGTACTAAACTAAAGAGCCGGGGAGACCAAGCTTTGGCCACCTTTGCATCTAAATTGAAGACAGAAGATGAAGAGACTCTTTTCTTTTATTAAATCAAATAACTCTATTTTCAATAAAGCTAATCAAAACAACTGTTAGTCAATAATACAATACGACCGATCTGTGAAATCACAATATTATGATTAATATATTTTAATAAGTAATATGACTTAATCTAGTTCACTAGACACACTGACACACGTAAGGAAAACAATCACTGCTATGCGCGTTGTTCCACCGGCTGCAAGCGCGGCTGGTGGGAGTGCACCTCCTGAAGCAGGGAGGGGAAATTTACCACCTCCCGCTTTTCAGCCAAGCCAGTTTGTGCCACTTCCAGCCCCTCATCCTGGCTACCTGGCTCCTCAGCCAGCCCATCCGTTCCTGCTTCCAGCTCATCCGTACCAGCCAGGCCATACATATGTTACTGATGCTCTTACACACCTTCTGGTTGCACAGCAACAACACCCTCCTACAGCACCGGCTGGTGCTGCTGCAATGGGTGTGCCAGCTCCGCAGCTAGCACAACTGATCGCACCTGTGCCCATATCTGACATCTACAGGATGTCTCAGGGCATCAAGAAATTCAGCTCTCAACCAGGTAAGTCGTACCCGGTTGACACATATCTGAGTGACCTCCGACATCACTTTCAGCGATGTCCGGGAATGATCCTGGAGGACAAGATCTTTGTGATAAGGTTGACCTCCGATGCCGTGGGTTCGCTTATTGATCGCAAGCGTAATTTGATCGCAAATGATTACGACAAGCTGGAAGCTGCGATTCGGAAAGAGTACACCTATAATTCACAGGAGGCTGGCATACAGTTAGCTTTGTCAGTCAAACAGAGTCGTACTGAAGAACCACAAGTCTTCTATCAACACCTCTTCAACACGTACTTTGGTACTGAATGCAAGGATGGGATGGAAGAGGAAAAAGGTTTTAAGGGACTATTCCTTGAGAATCTACATGCCCACCATAGCCCATACATGGGTACGGTAGACCTTAAAACCACACCCATGGATGAGCTCAGAAGAATGGCGAGCTGTGCCTTTACACGATTTGGTAAATCCAGTAAGAGTTCGAACAGTCCATCAGTTCTGGCGGTGGAGGCAAAACCCTCCTCGCTGCGACTCGAGGGTACTGCACCAGGAACTCATAAAAATAAAAACCAAAAGCTGGAGCCAAACAACAGGCCCAGAAACCTAATAACAACCCCAAGCCAAAAGTCTTTCCAAATAACAAGCCTCAAAAACCAAACCGACTCCGGACCCCTCCACCGGCTCGTGGAGGGGTCCCTAAGTCACCACGACCAGGCCGCGATAAACATAGTGTTTCTTTTAAAGGAAAAGGGGGTTCGCCAGGCTCCTACAGGAGAGAGACGCCTCGCCCAAGCGAGAGACGCACTCCTTCTGGCCAAAATTTACCGCGTAACCCTCGCAAGGACTACAGTCCTGCCCCAAGGCCGAGAACTGATTCTGGGAGTCGATCTCCAGACAAAATTTGTGCCCTGGGAGCAGCACTTCTTGACCTGTTGACAGATTCGACGAAACGTGAGTCGGTTCTGTGCATCTCTGCAGTAGAACCTCCCCAACCTGCCTGTGGCTCGGTTGTGGAAGCAGGTCCTTGTTACATGCAGTGCCCCTTTTCGGCCACAAGATGGCCTCAGTGGCTTCTGCCTCGCCCATCTCCCAGTGCCCAGCTGTGGTAAATAATTGACAATCACTTGACAGCTGTTAAAAGCTGCTCTCTTGCTCTCAGTCAGTGAGAAGGTACAGGGAAGTTTGGGCACGAAGGTGTTCAGGCTTCTCTCTTCTCCTCGAGTGCTTTCATGTGTGTTAGCTTAGAAATACTTTGGTGATTTAGTGATTTAGTGATTTAGACTCGTGATAATTAGGATTTCTGGTAACTTTGACTTCGGACTGGCCTTTGACTCCCCTTTTGGATTTCCCCCGAGCGACTCTGCTTAACAGGACGACTCTTGTTAAATTTAGTGTTTTGTGTACATATTGAATATTTTTGTTAGATATTTTTTCTCCTCCCAGCCCTTTTGGCCTGGCACTTTATGTTAGTCCTTTTCCCCTTTTATAGGCTCTTTGTGTTTAATAAAAATCCTTTTGTTGGAGACACATTTACTCTGTTATTATTTCATCTACACACAACATCTCTTACTCCCTCCTACACAGCTGTCCTAGCGAGTTGAGGGACGTAACAGTCCTGCAGAGGCGTCACCTGCCACAACGGTCCATTCACAGACACCTGAGGTCTCGGTGAGACCTGCTGTGGTTGCTTCTGTCAGTGCTAGTACTCTAGTGTAGCGTTATGGTTTTATGCTCTTTTATGAAAGAGGAACCATGCTACGTGTTAATCCGGAATATTAATTTTAATAAATCAATAACCAAATTTTATATTGTTCAGAAGACTCAAAGGTTGTTTTCATCAATAAACTGACGATAATATCTGAGTGTCTGTGTTTCAGTTCAATGAGGAAACCAGTTTCACAATTAAAAGTTTTAATTCATCAAATTAAACTAATGATTTTGAAATTGACAAACAGGAAATACAATCAACGTTGGTAACTTTGTGGGACAATCTTTTAACAGTTGATATGCTGTTCTGGCTCAAATAGACCTTCTGATGAATTTATGAAGATTGAGAATGTTGTGATTGTGAGAGTGATATGAGATGAGATGGATGCGTGAGTGCATCTGATTTTGCTTCAGGAAGAAACAGGTGTCTGAGTGAAAAGTGATGGTTTGAATAAACTTAGGCTCTTAGTTGGCAAAGATGCATCAAAACGCTAAACACCGTGTTCTGTCTCACCGAATTCTTTTGGACCCTCTTTCGGATCCGGGACGTCACCTTAGGATGTTTCATCCAGGGCACCTTGGCTGGCAGAGAAGACAAAGATGCGCTGCGACCCGGTCCAGAGTTGTCCTCGGTACACGTTGATGGTAAAGCGTTTTGTCGACGCGCTTTCTTAAGTTAATTCACTCAGAAATCAAAAGACTCGGTAATGAGTCTGCGTTAGAAGTTGCGATTCAGCTATTCTGCCTGGCGTGGCAGAAACAGCGTGAGAGAAGGGGGGGGGATTGAGCCCATGGGCTCCGTTCCCCGTTAGCGGTGGTTCACAAGTCCTCTCTCTCTCGTGGCCCAACACGAACTGAACCAAAAGACTNGCCACAAGATGGCCTCAGTGGCTTCTGCCTCGCCCATCTCCCAGTGCCCAGCTGTGGTAAATAATTGACAATCACTTGACAGCTGTTAAAAGCTGCTCTCTTGCTCTCAGTCAGTGAGAAGGTACAGGGAAGTTTGGGCACGAAGGTGTTCAGGCTTCTCTCTTCTCCTCGAGTGCTTTCATGTGTGTTAGCTTAGAAATACTTTGGTGATTTAGTGATTTAGACTCGTGATAATTAGGATTTCTGGTAACTTTGACTTCGGACTGGCCTTTGACTCCCCTTTTGGATTTCCCCCGAGCG
>SSNQ01034591.1:622531-647668 GCA_006942095.1 Nothobranchius kuhntae | reverse complement strand
GCTGCACCGACAGCTCCACCGTACATCCGAGGTTTCCAGACCTGGCAATTCCTGATCTACTTGGGAGACCCCACTGGGTACGTACACAGCAAAATAGCGGCTCATGTCATCACTTTATAAGCCTCGTGATATCTAGTCATAACAAAGACGACCAGATTCGATTACGTCATCCTAGAGAATCTGAACCAGACACACACACCCTCACACACACGCACCAACACAACATCCTAATCCATTCTCATCCATCACAGAGTAGTCCTGGTAGATTGTTTAGAATTTATAATTCAGAAATTAAAGATTCTCAAACGATCCCATATCTCTCTCTTTTCTTGTCTCAAAGTCAATACAGAGTGTTTAATTAAACTCCCTGATGATAAAAACAGCCTATTCTTCTGTTTATAAAAAGTGAACTACTAACAGAGTATTAAAATACAATATTAGATAGTTACATCACTTTAATTCCGTTACACTAGCACCCACAGAACCTGCAACCAGACCTAGCCAACCTAGCTCACCCATGAGATTTCCACTAAGAGTTCTCTGCAGTATCATGGGTCATGGTCCTACAGATAAACCTCACATTCCGGTGACCCTGGAGGGGGCGCTGGACTGTGAGGGTGTCCTGGACTCTGGTTCAGATTACACCATCATGTCCAGCTCTCCCTGGGAGCAGGTCCACATGGCTGCAGCTGCACTGGGTCGCATCTTAGGACTCACGCCCTGCGCTATGGACATCCATCCGTTCTTTTCAGACCAAGTACCCTTGTCGAACGTGGTGTCCATCAACTTCACAGTGGGAGATAAGTCCGTGAGCCATCCAGTGTTTGTGACTAACGTTGAAGCGTTAACGCTTTAAAGCTGGCATTTCACTCAGGGATTGGACACTCCAAACTCGGGTGACTCAACCGATGCCCTTGGCGTCCCTTGAGCTCCTCATTACATGTTCAGGCGGTAAGGTCAGTGACATCCAGAGAGTCTGCGTCGTCTCTGCAACAGCACTCCACACGGAGGTGGGGAAAACGCCTACCCTAGTGAAAGTTGGTGGTTGCAGTGACACACCACCTGAGACTCCGCACCCTGCGGTGGGGACATCACCTGCCAAAGGGGGGACTGAGGGTGGCGCTGATACTCCGGCTGAAGTCCAGAAACTTGTGGAGGGGACTCCCCTAGCCGAAGGACAGGCTGATGACGTCGCTGACATTACTGCACTATAGCAGGCGCTGGTGACCTTTGGCCCAGAGGTTGGTGACCCACCTACTGAAGGCGAGGGTGTCCGGTGCCCTGTACCACCACTGGTTGACCCTGATCTCTCTGACTGCACCTGCGCGTTGACCGTGGGCCCTCCGGAGCGCCCACCTGCGCCGAACCCTTGCAAGGCCGCGCATGTCTACAACCTACAATGTTCCTGGTGTTGGGGTTATAGGTCAACGAATAATTTGTAAGCTTTTACTTACTTTTTGGATTCTTCAATAAATTCGTAAATATGGAAATATTTACCGATTTATTAATTAATTTGGATATCAGAATATCCGCGGGGCACCACCCCTTCTAATTAGAAAGGGATGAATCCAAACCTCTTATCAAATCTCGTCTAAATGTTCCGTGAATCCTAACGAGCTGCTGTTGAATTTTATATCACAAACAAATCCACTTGAAGACAAAACTTAATTGAATAACTTTTATTAACTGAATTAATTTTTTCACTTCAGCTCCGTCTGAAGTGTTCAGCCAACAATATTAACCAACATATTTTATCAAACAAATAACAATGGATTAACAACGCTATAATAATGTGAACAAACTGATGTGGGTAACCCAAGGTGTGTGTGTGTGTGTGTGTGTGTGTGTGTGTGTGTGTGTGTGTGTGTGTGTGTGTGTGTGTGTGTGGTGGGCAACTTGCACTTTAAACTTCCGAAGCACTTTCAATCACAGTAACTTCAACTTAATCCACTCAAAACACTTCAAAAAGATCAAGAAACGACACAGAAGATCAATCATACAGTAAATGAATATCTGATAGTTTGTCAGCCTGGCCACAGCATAAAACTATTTAAGATATTAAACAATGACAAACAAAATGGCGTACTCTTTAAGATGATCCCATGGCGTTTTGGTACGGAGAAGGAAAGCCGTCTGGTAATTTGAAGCAATCGCGCGGTCTGATCGCTTATTCTGAACTTATTAGAAGAAACGGAAGGAAGAGAAATGCGTGCGCGAACCCCAAGGCGTCCCTTTTTGTGTTCGCGCTGCAGGTCAGATGGTTTCTCCGTTGATTCCAGTGGCTCGGCCTCCGTCTGTGGGTTCAGAGTCGTAGCAGCGAGCGATCTCTCCAAACATCAGCTGAAGCTGAACACAAAGAGAGCAGATCTGATGGTTTTCCGCTGCTTTCCAGCCAGGCCTCGTGCCTGAGTCCCGAGCCGTAGCAACGAGCGCGTCCTTCACCGCAGTTGACTGAACAAAAGAACGATAAGTTTCACTTTTGTCTCCCTTTTATAGACTCTGGCGGTCCGGCGGGAAGTGTCCTGTGGCTCCTGCACATGCGCAGAATTTGTTTCCGGGGTTCGGCGGTGACGTCATCACATTGCTTCCGGCTCAAGGAATCATGGGAAATGAAGTTGTAGCTGGCGCTGACTTTTCATATGCTCTTCAGAGCGCAGATAACAGTGTTTTGGAGAAAATACTGAGTAGCAATTTCTCATGAGGACAGACCCTCAACATTCCCCCTTTTGGTTTCGGGGATCGCGCCAGAGCTCGATCGTCGGAAGCAAAGATGGGTTCTTCCCTCATGAACGTTGGTCGACTTGATTGTCGGAAGCACAGATGGTTTTGTCCCTTAGGAACGTTGGTCTCCTTGGACGCCTTTGGTCTTTGTCTTTGGTCTTTGTCCTGGATCCTGGTCAGGCACAAAAACAAAAGAGGATAGGAAACGGGATAGTCCCCACGCGCATAACGAGGAGAAGCCACCCACGCAGGTGGTACGCAATGATGTCGTCGTCCATGCGAGAGGTAGTAGTGTGGAAGGAGGGAGGCCGGCGGGCAGTTGACTCCACGAGGGGACAAAAGGGGACAAGGATCAGCAGTCCACAGTCCATGGGACAGGGATCAGGCAGTCCATGGGGACAAGGGACAGGGATCAGGCAGTCCACAGTCCATGGGCTTAACAGGGGCATCTGTGAGGGATAAAAGGGCATCTCACCGCCGGCCATACAATTCAGTTCATGGAGCATGCGGTGATGTACGAGGTCCATAGTTCGCAAACGCGCATTTACCTATGTGGTCCCAAGACTGGTTTCCATTTTCAGGTCTGATAAAATATGTTTTGTTAGTTGCGTGTTTCGGTCTGCTATCAACCGCAGTTGATATCCATCCTCAGCCACCGCTAACGCGCCTGTATGAACCTGGAGCATCTTCGGGTATCACACTCTGAGACCGCCCAGGTCTACTAATGACTAACTATCGTCTATTTACACAAAAATTTTTCGTCAAATTCGACCCCGCTATTGCGTGTACTGATAAGATGAAGAACACCTTCGGCAACCTCTCGGAAACGGAAGACCACTGGACTAGTACCCTGACAACAGCATGCAGTAGCTGAAGGCAGTCACATTCTATGGCAGGCACTTAAGTACACAGTTTCAAACAGTGAACTTTCCGGTACCAGCATTAGGCCAAAGCGTTTCCTGAATGAACTTTTCTCAGTTGCTAATACAATTGGCAATTTTTTTAAATTTCGGATTCTCTTCAATCAACTTGGTTGAGATTAACACGTTCGTCGACACGTTGATGAGCTTAGCAGAGAACATCTGGATCTGCATAAGCAGGTACTGCAACAGCGGCGCGCCCTGAGACAGCTGGGCACGTCTGAAAAACAAACTATGGTGGTACTCAACACTCATAGCGACATTTTGCGTAAAACAACTTCCGCTGTGAATAAGTTGCGTTCCTTTGTGAATGTTGATTATGCTCATACACAGATGCTGACCACTTGCCTGGCCGACTATGGCCGGGACGTGAGCACCTCGATTGACATTCTCCTCTTGGAGAGGATTCCTCCGTACCACGTGTCCCAGGACATGGTCTGGTCTGCAATTGCTCGGGTGACCTCGAAGGACCCAATTTCTCTTCAGGCTCACCTGGCTTTCTCAATGAGCAGTGCTATCCCGTTAAGTGTTGATCCAGATGCTGGAGTGCTAGCCTTCATCATCAACTTACCTGTTGTGTTTCCAAATGACATTTATAGATTAAGAGATGTGGTGAATGTAGGTAACTGGGTTGACAACACTCATGTCAAGTTGCATACGCCTCCGGTCATCGTGTACCATGACGTCAGGTTAGTCCTGGTGTAATGAAACAGATTACGTGTTATTTAATGAGCCATAAGGCGTGGGATTCCATAGGAAATATGAAATTCACCTTACGGATCTGTGAGGTTATTTAAACCAGAAGATTGGAACTTTTTATTGCAGGGATTAGATAACCGCTTTGTATTTACTCAGAGACAACAGATGAGAGAGAGTCAAGTTTAAAAGTTAAGAATTTTATTACTAACAAATTAAACTAGACTGACTTTAAAACTAAATGTATGGTGTAACTAAAATGGATGAGACGGTGAATGGATGACGTGTGATCAGAACCAGCTGAAAACATCTAAAGGTTGGAAAAGTAATAACACCACCCTGCAGTTTAACTCAACTGTGCCACCTTGTTGTAATCATTTTTTAATCAGTCATTTAGTCGTTTATGCCTAATTATCGCCCGAAGCTTCTTCGTGAACAACGAGTGGCGGTGTTGGTACAGGATCTGCTCGGGAACACACCGGAAATGAGTGCTACGTCGAGGTCTGTTCGCCCATGTATTATGTCGTATTCATTTCCATGCATAAAACAAGCCTCGATATTTAATGAAGTATATATATCAGGAGGCTTTGTTGTTTCATGTGTGTTCTTTTACATTTTAGCCAGGGATACGTGGAAAGGAACCACACTAAATAAGTAGTGGAACCATTGAAATGTATATAATCTAAACCAAAGCCATTTTGGAGGGGACACATATCAACGTCACACAGACCATTCATCCGGCATTTGCGTTTGCTTGGGTTGTTTTGGTCGAATGTGAGTAAAAAACAATTTGAATATTAGCTGTCTTTATTCTCGTTGCGTTTCTTACTTGGGTTAGAAGGTATGTCGGTGAAAACGTAAACGGTGTGTCTACAGTTGGCTAGAAGCTAACGCTAGGCGCTAATCTCATCGGTTCACTCACGTTAAAGCTGAAAATGTTACCTCAGTTTGTACTCTTGACGGAATGTAGCTCGTTGTTACCATCGACATAAATATACGTTGTAACACGCTGTTATCTTTATTATAAGTAAATAGCAATAATTAATGCTTGCATTTTACATCAAACCCTTCCGGTATGATTGCTAACGGTAGCTAATTAAAAGGCACGAGAAAAAACAGTCCGAATCAAAACAAGTGTTTGAGTTTCATTATAAGATCCAGATGCCTCGCCTGATTGCCCATTGACCGCTGGAGATGGGCACCAGACCCCCGCGATCCTACGTGGACAAAGCGGGTTCAGACAATGGATGAATGAATACGATCCAGAACCACCGTAGAAGTAATGATGTCCATGGAAACAGCGGACACAGAGTTTCAGGCTAAACTCCAACGGACGTGATGTTCATTAATCCCCTAAAGGCAGTTTGGTTCTAATTCTCCTACTCGGAATTTTTTTTCCTCAATAAAGACCATTTTATCGTTTAAGCTGCCACCGTTAATCACATTTATTCTGATCTGCTCGCTCGTCTTGTCCAGCTGAGGCAGATGTTTTATGTATTAGTGAGGATGCATCTGTACTTTAAAATGTTTGTGTAATTCTTCAGACCAGAGAGTCCACAGAGGAGGAAAGTCCCCTTCCTGTCAGTCCACCATGGCGGACATCAAGAACTTCCTCTATGCCTGGTGTGGGAAGAAGAAACTGACTCCAAGCTACGATATTCAAGCTGCAGGAAACAAAATCAGGCAGAAGTTTAAGTGTGAGGTGAGTCCTCCACCTGGTTCACCTGAGGATGCCGTCCCTCTCCCTCTTTATGGTTCTGACCATAAACACTCTGTGCCTGCAGGTTCGTGTTGATGGCTTCAACTACACAGGGATGGGGAACTCCACCAACAAGAAGGATGCTCAGACCAACGCAGCCCGGGATTTTGTCAATTATCTGGTCCGAATTGGACAAATGAGTGCAGCCGAGGTTCCTGCTCTTGGGGTCAGCTCTGTTTAGTTTTTACTCTGAATGGTTTTTGTGTTTACAAACATTCACACTGGTGATGTAGGCTTAGGGTTTCCCAGAGGGATGCACCAAAAATGTTGGCCTCCAAAACGTTTGGCTGAAAATGACCCAAAGGTGCTTTTCCTGTTTTTTAGCCGAGACAGACCGTTTTTGCTTCATCTCGCTCCGCCCTCATGTGGCAACTTGCTTCATAAAAATCATACATTCGTACTGATTTCAAAAGGATAGTCAAGTTTTCTTCTTTTTAGTAATGCTGTTTTATTCCGATCACTGAGATTATCATATCGATTATATGCAACACACTTTAACTGTTTTCACATCTACCGCGTCTGCCTGACCTTTTTTTTGCTCTTTGACATTCCCCTATATCTGTCACTATTAGCGATGTTCCTTTCTACACCCAAATATGTCCTGAACAGTGAAATAAGCTTTGGATCGTGTGTGTGAGGCGTGTTTACTCTCATGAAGCACACAGACTCTGTTGCTGCTGTGCAGCTGCAGTGTCTCTTTCTTCCTCACTGAGAACGAGTGATTGTCTTTATCAGAGGGTGAATATTACTCTTCAGAATCAGTCGGCCATTACCAGACAGCTTTGTCAACAGTTAACTCTATGTACTCCGAACACTTTAACAGAAATACCAGAAAGTGTTACTCAGATTGAAGTTACACTACACTGTCTTTTGGTGTAAAGTAAGAACTTCATGAGGGATTATATTTGCAGCTGTGGCTCGTTAAACACAATATTTCGACTTTGGCACCTAAAGGGTTAATTGTACGGTCTTTCTCAGCATGCCTGTCAGTTTTAAGTCTGTACATTTATAATTTGTAATATATCAGTTTATTGCCAGACTTGAAGTCCATTTTAAAAGAAAATAACATAATGATAAAAAAAATAACATACAAGATAAACACAGGGAGAAAAAAAAGATACCAATTAACATGAATACTAATAAGATCCTATATAAAACACAGGATATAACTGCAGCGGGAGTAAGGGACAACAAAACTAACTAGTTGAGATAAATCTACCCCAACATTTTAACCAGTGCTTTCTCAGCCTAGACAAATAACAAGAGCAGCTCACAGTGGAATGTGAGAGTGCAACTATAATACTATTGGAAGATTCAGCCGTCTCATAAACTTGAACATTAAATTTCTTAGAAGTGCCTTAAATGTGCACACTCTCACAGAAACTAGCATTTAACTAGCACTGCCTCCCCTGGGAATTTTGAAGAGGATTCTCATTGCATCGTTGTAGGCCACTTGTAGCCTGTGCAAGCTAGACTTTTATAGAATGACCACAGATGTGCAGTATATAGTAGTGTGCAGTATGCTTTAAATAATGCTACTTTAACAGGTGTGGAACAACTGCTACATTTCCGTGCAATGGTGTTTGCTTGCACATATAGCTTGCAGCACTGCCTGTAAATATCATCATCGTCACTCATATTGGCTGTGATAAACTGTCCAAGATATTTTATCTTTTCACAGACCGCAAGACTGTTGCCGGACAAATTGAATACAGGAAACTTAAGCTTTTTATCCTGGATGGTTCTGTAGATTAGAACAGCACTTTTGCTCGAGTTATATTTTAAATCATAGTCCATTCCATACCCAGTACTAACATCTAGGAGCTGCTGCATTCCTGCACTACTTGGGCAAAAACTACATGGTCATCCGCATACATAAGGTGATTAATCCGAACATTACCTATCAAACAGCCTGTGTTAAAAGCTCTCAAGACGCCCAGATGACTCATCAACATATACGTTGAACAAAACTGGAGATACATTTCCACCCTGCCTTACCCCATTGGACCAAGCCCCCACAATGTGGCTCAAAAATTGAGTCCAACGCGGAAGTACCAAAAATTGCAGTTCCACCCTCATCCGCTGGGGGCTGGTGTCAGAAGCGAGCAAATCCTCATTGACTCCCATGTTAAAAATACCAATTTCACAGCAGAAATAAACATGTTTACAGCCTGGTACCAAAACATGTGTTTTGTTTAAATTATCTAGTTTACACTCATGACAACTCTGAGGGGGTGAATTTTTTTCTCACTCTTCTGTTTAAGTGTATTAAAAGCCTAAAATTCTGTATAATTAATGAGCATCCGACCCACGTGACCATAGAGCTAGCTCCATGGAAAGGCCTCAGTAG
Organism: Nothobranchius kuhntae; assembly: GCA_006942095.1. NCBI lineage: Eukaryota > Metazoa > Chordata > Actinopteri > Cyprinodontiformes > Nothobranchiidae > Nothobranchius > Nothobranchius kuhntae. The sequence goes on along the minus strand of SSNQ01034591.1, from coordinate 639,222 downwards.
AGCCTCGGTCTGGCTTGGAAACTGATCCGGGATTTTGAGTCTCCGTGTGTGTGTATTCTTTTTTGGATTTTTTTGTACAATTGTTGGACAAAATGACTTGCTGTGGTATTAATTGCACTAATAGAGCGTCCAAGGAGTCTCCACTTAATTTTTTTCGGTAAGTAAAATTATATTTATGTATTTTAGGTCACTGCCGAGCTGAGCTTAGATTTTAACATGTACTGTTTAACCATAAAATTTAAATGTAATAGGGTAAAACCCAGTGCATTTAACATAATGCTGCACTTTAGAAAATGGGTTGAAATATAACATGTTGGTGGAGCTGGGTTCCGACTATCGGCTTGTGGAGCTCTCGGGAGACTTCTGTTTTCCACCCATTCTCCCCTCCCCGCAGCTCAGCTCATCTGTCTGATCGCGGCTTCTGTCTGCTGCGCTGGCTGACGGCTTGTGGAGCTCTGGGATGGAAACCTTTGCACCCGGTTCTCCCCAGCGGCAGCTCTGCGCATCTCAGATTGCAGCGGCGCTTGTCTGCTGTGCGGCTGCCGGCTTGTGGAGGTCTCCGAGACCTCGGTGTTCCACCCGGTTTTACCCAGCGGTCAGCCCGGCGTATCTCTGACTCAGAAGCTCTGGTGTTGTGCACAGTTAACTCCGGTTGTAGCTAGGTTGCTACCTCCGTTAGCTTAGCTGCCACCTCCGCGTTAGCTTTGGGTTAGCTTCAGGTTAGCTTGTAGCTAGTTCGACCGGGTGTCGTCAGTTGATCCCAGCCTTACAGCCCCACCCTCAGCTCCTCCTCTCTTCCCTTTTGTGGAATTATCTGGGCTTGACGGAACCTGTGACACGGTATAAATGGCGGTGGTGGCCACCTCCCATTTGGCCTCAAAAACGTGTTATTGGAGCCTATGGAAATGAATTGTCCAGTATTTATATGTCGATCCATTGGACACACTAACAAGATCAGAAATACTCCCACCCCATTTAACATGCATCTTCTGGTGGGCATACCAATAGGCAAGCACTCACAACACCTCCAGGCACACCCCTTTGCTTTAGTTTGGTAAAAAGCTTTTCATGATTCACTCGATCAAACGCTTTGGAGACATCAATAAAACTTATGAGAATAGTAGAAGTTTTTTTCTATATAGATTCACTATTTCCTTAAGAGCATGGACACATGTCCGCACTTAAAACCAAACTGATTATCAGAGGAAAATAAATACTCACTCTATCGAAGAGGATTCTTTCCATAAATACTAGTCAATGCAATGGGTCTATAGTTGTCTAGGCAACCAACCTTTCCCGCCTTTTCCTTAATAACTGGAATAAGCAATGTGGTCATCATTGTATCAGGAAGTATGCCTTGAGACATAAGTTCAGTAAAACAGATTGCTCTTAAGGATAGCATATTTCAGCAGCTCTGCTGTGACTGAATCCATGCCACATGCTTTACTGTTAGGTAATTTCTGCACAGCATCGTGTTCTTCATAGGGTCCACCACATACGGGTCATTATTTAAGCAGTAAAAGAGGGAACTATAGTGCTGTCTTCATAGCTCATCAATCACAACCTCTCCAGAAAGTCCTCCAACTGTATAAGGAAGGAGAGGTTTACAATTATTTCCTCGTAATCATTTATTATTTAATGTACACCTTAGTGTGGTCAAGTGAAACATTTTATTTTGAGTTTTAATTTATATTCATTGTTGTTGTCGGTGCTCCATTAATATTTTCTTGGTTTTGTACTTAATTTATTGCAATGCCTTGGTTTTAGTGAGGTTAGTACGCGTCATAGCCATAAGTACTATTGTTCTTATTACTGGCATGATCATTTCTTTTGGTGTTTTGGAATTTTCATTTTGGTGCATCCCTAGTTTCCCATCCTGGTCCTTAGGTCCCCTTCCTGCTCCGGCAGATCTGCTAATGACCTGGGGTCTCATTTATCAAACATTGCGTAGAATCCTTACTAAAACCGTACTTAAGCTCAGCAAAAAAATTTTACTTACACCAAGTAGGTTTGTGATCTATCAAACTTGGAGTACGCACAGCTGCACGCAATCTCCGCTTCATAAATCGGAGACTAACTAGAATGTTTCTCAGCTGCATTTTAGTCACATCCTGCCCTCACCACGCCCACTTACTGCCATAAATAGCCAATGCAAAGTGCCTTGTGGACCTCATGCATATACATAAGCTGGCTGTTGCAGCGCTCCGCCAATGATATGGCGACCGTAGATCAAGGCAGATCAAGGAAGCGCAATTTCACAGAAGCGGAAATTGAGGTACCTGTGGGTGAGGTGGAGAAATGAAAGGAAGTGCTTTTGCAAAACAAATGAGAGAAAATCCACGGAGTGGCACAGCGTTGCTGAAGCTTTCAATGTTGTGAATTCTTCAGAGAGGTCTGTGGCGGATATACAAAAAATGGTCCAAATGGGATTTGATCCCCAGACTCCCAGGTGAAAGTCACGTGCGCTAACCAGTCACCCAAACGGAGATCTTCCCTGTACAAGAAGCCAGAGACATGATCAATCGGGTCACAGTGACAGGACACACACTGTCACAGACGCATGACATTCTGTTTCAATCTGTCCCCCTGCTGATATTCTGCATTCCGTATTCTGCGCTTCAGGCTGTGTGTGTGTGTGTGTGTGTGTGTGTGTGTGTGTGCGCGTGTGTGTGTGAGTGTGCATGCATGTGTGTGTACACACGTGTGTGTGCATGTGGGGGTCTTGTTCTGTGTGAAAACGAAGCAGTACAAGTGATAATGCTGCAGGAATTCATAATTTAATCCTTTACAGCAGCAGCACTGCAGGTAGGGATGAGTACCTTTGACATTTGAATCGATCCAGTACTAATTCCCGGTACCTACGAATCGATACCGGTACTTAACGGTACCAATTTTCGATACTTTTGAGTGTTTATTATTTTAACTCTCTTTTATAATTAAATATATATTTTTGTCAATATATAACAATATTTGATAAATATCACGATAAATAACATACAACTGTTTGTATTTTAACATCGTCCTTGTAGTTTTATAAGCTGATAATTAAACTGAAGCAAACATCTTTACTGTGAACTAAATTTACTGTGTATCTTCATTCCTTTTGCCATCTTTGTTCATTTGATTTTTCCTACTGGGAAGTTAGAATTTCTGAGGAGAAAGCGAACGCACCATTAGCTGATAACAATGGTAGCAATGGAAGCTAAGATATCAAGCTAACGATATCTTAAATAGTTTATTTAGCTGCTGGAGCAGATTAAAACGATGATGCCTCACACTTAGATCGTTGTCACTGGTTTCGTCTTCACCCAATCACCCGTCACATTTAGTAAACTGAAGCCAAACTTTAGAGCGCGTTCATGTTGATCTAGTCGGGAATTCAGAGTTCCGAGGAGAAAGCGAACGCACCATTAGCGAAACGGAAGCTAACATATCAAGCTAATTATATTTACCTACCGGAGCAGATTAAGATGAGGATGTCTCACTTAGATCGTTGTCGCTGGTTTCATCACACAGTTACCCATCACATTTAGTGAAGTGGACCCAAGCTTTAGCGTGCGTTCTCTCTACCATGCTGCTCTGTTTACAACTGGTTCGCAGCGAGCGACGACATAACGCTCTTGCACATGCGCAGCTGTCTTGGCAAGTTCTCGTTATGATGGACGGGTACCGAAACGAGGCGTCGTTACAAATGACGTGAATCGGTGCTCGGTAGGTACTATGGAATTCGGTCGGTACCTTAAAAAGTACCAAATTCAGTACCCATCCCTAACTGCAGGTGCTCTCCATGTCCAAAATGTGCGTAAGCCAGGTCCTTAGTCAACTTAAAGTTGTGCACATTTTTCCGCTAAGTTTTCTTTCATAAATCCCAGAGTTTGCGTGGAAAGTTGCTTACGCTGTTTTGTGTGAAAGCAAGCTTGATAAATGAGGCCCCTGGATTGGTTTCCTGTTCTATGAGTTAGATTTCCGGGTTTCCACCGGTGCTTTATAAGCCTGCTTAGTCACCCGCCAGGCTTAGTGACTCCACTATGCCTAACCATAACCAGTGGGGCTCTAATCCTAACCCTAAACTAAAAGCTAATTCACACCAAAGCTCTAAAACCAGGTTTTAGGGTGCTTAGTGTTGTGTGGACCAGCCAGATGTCAGTGTAAAAATGTCCACTCAGTAAAGTAAGATTTGGCCACATAAACCTATAAAGACAAGTACCCCCCCCAAGGACGAGAATCGGTAGCGGAGTGATCCGAGTGCACCCCCACCCCCCTCATGGCCCGCCAGACTTATCAGGTTTCCTGGGGGGAAACCCTGGATTTAGGGTTAGGGTTACCGAGCATTATTATTGTTTACATCTAGTGAAATTCACAGAATAACTTCACAGCTGATTAATTTGATAAATACTTTTTCTTTTTCATTATTTTGTTTAATTGTGAGAATGAATCATGGTTGGGGCTAGCATGAATCTGGTTTTTACCTGTTTGCCGGTCGTTTATACAGGTCTATTTGTGACCTGGTGTCCACGTGCTGGTCTCCCGGTCTCTGACACCAGTTCTGTTTGTCCTCCAGGTTGGAGCTCTTGAAGGTGATCAGCCTGATGGGAATGGGGGAGGAGGTGTTGGAAACCTTCCTCCCAGCGGCCCTCTGCCTCCTCATCTTGTTGTAAAACAGGAACAAGGTAAAACCGGATGTTGGACTGCTCCCTCAGACCTCCTGGTGAGTTCAAACTCAGCTCCTCTTCTGTCTGTTTTCCAGGTGAAGGAGGTGCCAGTGGGCCGGTGACAAATGTTATGGGTCAGGGTTACTCAGGAGGGGGAAACTTTGGAAGAGAAGGAGGAGCTCAGTGGGAGCGAGGAGCCAACCTGATGGAGTACTATGCTAAGAAGGAGGAACAGGAGGCACAGGCGGTACGCGAATGCTGTCCTCATTTGTTCTGGATGTCAAACTAAACATCAGAGAATAAACGGCTGCCTTGTTGTTCCCAGACTCTGGAGTCGGAGGAGGTGGATCTGAATGCCAATCTCCACGGTAACTGGACCCTGGAGAACGCCAAAGCCCGTCTGAACCAGTTTTTCCAGAAGGAGAAAACCAGTGCTGAGTATAAGTACAGCCAAGTGGGACCGGACCACAACAGGTCTGGATCAGAACACACACACACACACAGCTGGTCTCTATCCTTTATTCTGTTTAACTCATTCACTGCCAATGATGACTAAAGTCTTCATTTGCATTTTTTACTGTGTGGGCGTCGGAACGAGCCCCCCGCACCGTGAGAACAAACATCTCAGCTCTAAAGCCGATCTTCATCCGCATACATCACACGTCACATGACCAGGAAGCAGAAATCCATGTGTTAGGAGATCGTTTTGTGCCACTGCTGTAAAAAAAGGTGAGGCGCGATTCATAGGGTTGGGCATCGTTTGATTTTGAACAATTCCGAGTCATGACATGTTTTACATGAGCCAGCTAACCACAGGTCCTACTTGATGAAATAATCTTAACTTCAACATGAATTTTAATTCTATGAACAATAACATCACCTTCATTTAGACAAAAACATGTTTTGGAGAAACAAAGAAAGAGACTTGCAGCACAACCAGTGTGTTTGTTTCTGACCACAACCAAAGTCTGGAAGAAGCCTCTGGGATGAGAGGCTAAATGTCTCCAACATATCAGAAACGTCCAGCTGTTTTCAGCTAAAACTCTCAGGATGATCATGTCCAGGATGACTGAGAACTACACCTCCATGCTGCAGCAGCATTCAGTCAGAACAGAAAGTGAAACTTAAATGTAGCTGCTGTCAGTAACAATCTAACAGATTTTAAACATTAAAACTCTCAACAGAAATAGTTCAGAAAGGAAATGAAAATGTTCACAACTTTGTGTGTGATTTATTATTATTACTATTATTATTATAATTATTTATTGTGGCAGAAGCTGGCGTGTTCCACAACAGATAAGCTTCTCTAGCATGATGACTTTAATTTCTGCAGGTTATTGTTCAGCCTTCTGACGCTCCGTGTGTTTTTATTTCTGCAGTGAGACAAACTCACCTCACACCGTCCAGAGTTTGTTCTTTAAGCTTCTATTAAATCCACCGTGTTGACTTATTTAACAAGTTTCCTCTACGCTGCAGGAGTTAAAGTTTACATTACGGAGTAAAAGTTCGGCAGACACGTTTGTTTATATCTGGGGGGTCATGGACGTAATTTGGGGGGGACAGGGGGGACATGTCCCTCCCACTTTTTCCAAGTCAAGTTTTGACCCCTGCACTTTTTACCATCCAAAAACGATTTTACGCTATATTAAAGTGACACTGGTTGAGCTCTAGGACCAAGCGGAAAACAACCGTTTGTGTTGAAGCCTGTTTCCCATTAGAGCATACTGTAAAGACACCCCCCCATGTCTAAAGTGAAAATTACGTCCATGTGGGGGATGTTGACTCGGTGCTGCACACAGACAGCTGAGCCCCCTTCAGACAGGCCATGAAAAACGGAAATGTTCCGGAATCTGTCCGTAAGACCTTTCTGTCTGAATACAAACATCCGGATGAAGTGTTCTGGAATTTATCCAGACGAAGCCCCTAGTAACAGGTCCGGACTTGTTACGGACAGGGTGGCTGCTTCAGACTGGTGAGGTAAAGTTCCGGACAAAAGGGAGGGGGAGGAGGAGGGGACCGGGGCACGCTGTGCGTACCTAGATAGCCCGCTGCTGTAGCGTGCGGCGAACCACGGCAGCTCGCCTCCTACGGTACCGCCTAGACGCGCGACGGAGCGCTTCACACCGCTTCAGTGATTCCTTTAACCATTGAGCTTCATCATCCAGGTCTCTTATGCGTCTTCGTGTGCGCAGAATTATGCGTAAGCGCCTCGTGATTTTTATCTTGAGAGGCGCTATAGAAATGATATTTTCTTCTTCTTAACATAAGTCCGATTCCCCACCCCCCACCCCACCCCCCGCCACCGTCAGACATCTGGAACTTTCCCCTGCTGTGTGAACGCAGCCGAAAGGACAAGTTCCGGTACAAAAGTGGTGTGTCTGAAAACAGTTCCGGTTAAAAACCGGATTGAATTGTCCGCAAATGTTCCAGAATGTCTGTCTGAAAAGGGCTCTGGTGTGATCAGCTTTAAAAAGCGTTGATCGCCATTTGCTGATCCCGTTTATTTTTCACGGAGATCGGCCGCGGATTCCTCTTCCGTCGGCATTCTGGGAATTGAAACTAGGAATCGAAATAAAAAACGTTGAGCGATTCCGGGAAAAATGAACAGTTGGAACCGGTTCCAATCGATGCTCGATGCCCAACCCTAGAACCGGAAAAGCTTCTGCCGATCACAATTCAACAACAGATTATGAAAGAATGGATAACACTCGAAACACGCGGATTCTTCCTGATGTAAGAGGTGAGTCTCTGCTTTGTTTTGGTTGTTTTGGCGTCAACATCGTCCTAGCGCGCAATGTTCTGTGACTTAAAAAAAAACTGTAAAAACGCTGGCAGTGAATGATTCAACAGTAAAATTCATGTGGACCAGTTTCAAATCCGGCTTTTTTCCCTGTTTCATGTTTTTATTTGGGGTCTTAGCGGTCTCAGGTTCACCAGGTGGACTCGGACTTGTGGTGGTTTTAGCTGCCCCCGTTAAGGTTGGTGGTACCCGCTGGTTCTGGACTCCAGTCGGGTTTCAGGACGTTCCTGTGTGTTTTTCTGCTGGACTGCTGCAAACCCAGAGACCTCCAGAGTGTGTTGGTTACACCAGAGAGCTCTCACTGTTTGGTCCAGAACACCAGAGGAGGCAAACGGGTCGGAACACGAGTCAGGACACGCGTTGTCAAGATTTAACAGTTATTTAAATTTTGTGTTTAAAACTGATTAAGTTTCAGAAATTTTGTGATATTATTAGTGACACTTAAGCATTAAAAGAAGGTGGAAACTGTTTGGATGTCAGCCATCCTCAGACCGTGTCTACCACATGTCAGCATCAGGAACGGTAATTGAAAAACAATTTCCAGCTGTTTGGGATGTTTTCTGGTGGCTCGGGTGGATTAGGACTCTGGACCGGTGTGGCTACAGAATAGTGAGATGACACCAGAACTCAGAACCACCCTGAAAAAGACATGGGACAGCGTTTAGGTGTTCTAAATCTGTCCCATGGGTGCAGCTGGAGTCTGGTTGTGATTTCTGGTGTCACCGTAGGGCTGCAGACAGCCAGGAGATGCTGCTGACTGGTGTCTAATATTCCCAAAGTCTGGCAGGAAAACACACAGGCTTCCTCCTGAGAATGCCGCAGGTGAGTTTGGTTTAGCACCACTGTTAGAGGCTTTTACTTTGAAAAGCACAGGAAGTGAAGCTGTGATGTTTGTGTTGCAGGAGCTTCATCGCGGAGATGCAGTTGTTTGTCAGGCAGCTCGGCAGAAGTAAGACACCTTTGATAACGTAGAACCTGATCTCAGATCAGCTCACGTGATTGATACTTCAGCCGTTTCCATGGTTACGGAAGTAGAATTACAGCATCTCAGTTGTTTTAGCACCTTTTATCATCAAATACATTAAGTTCAGGAGATGGCCCTGGTCCTGGTTTATCTCTGGTCTGGTTTGAGATATTTATTTGCGTTGTTGATTCTCTATACGAGAACGCCACAATTCTGGTCCCGCATGTCTTAGTTGTTTCCCTGCTCCAAAACACCTACTTTACAATCAGCAGGTGATTAACAGGCTTCTGCAGAGCCTGTTGAGATGCTGAACAGTTGACTCAGCCACTCAAACGGGCATGTTGAAGAAGACAAACAACAACACATGATGGATACTAAGCCTCCAGGACTGAGAACTCCTGCTCTAAACTTTCAGCCATTGAAGTTTCAGAACCAGTCTGTAGGAATCCTGACACCTAGTGGTTACCATGGAAACATGCCCTAGTCTTTAGCGGCTAGTTTTAGCCCAGCGTAATCCAGAGAAAACCACTAAGGAATTTTTGTTCAGGACAGAAATGGACATCTGGTCCATGTTCTGATGTGTGTGTGTGTCCTTCAGAGATCACAGCTCGAGAACATGGCTCCAACAAGAAGCTTGCAGCTCAGTCATGTGCTCTGTCCGTGGTCCGACAGCTGTTCCACCTGGGAGTTGTTGAGGCCTATGCCGGGGTCACCAAGAAGAAGGAGGGAGAAACTGTACGACACACACACACACACACACACTTCTCTTTAGATGTAATTAAAGCTTGAAATCATAGATGGTTAGGGGCGTGTTCTTTTGATTGACAGGTAGCAGATGAGCTAACAGCTAGCTTCCTGTTTGCTCCAGGGAAGGCCTCAGAGTCGCTCAACATGGTTTTCTGGCTAAAAACACCCCAACCTCTGTTAGATTTGGTTAGCTCATTGCTACATTTGCTCAGTTTGATGGGTGTCATTCATCTGCACCCACCCTCAGCTCCATTTTTGTATTTTTCCGGGAGTGACGAGATGCAGCCAAGGTGGCGGTGGTGAGAACCGCCCACTGGGCTTTAGATCAGCTCCTCAGACATGTACGGGTGACGGCACGGAGGGTTTTCTATTATATCTGTACAGTCTGTGTTTCTGACATGCCTGAAATAAGTCAGAATCTAGAAGGTCTGAGGAATTCTGTTAGTTTAGCTGTGTGTGTTTTGTCTCCAGCTGGCCGTGTATGAGGTCAATGTGTCTCCGGAGCTCCAGCAGCAGCTGGCCGCTGTCGTCCAGGACCTTGAAGTCCAGATTCCTGCTCCGGTGAGTCTTTGATCCAAGTCGGCTCTTTTCTCCCATCCAGCCTAAGGTCATGTCCGACTGCAGTGATTCCCAACTGGGGTATGCATACCCCTAGTGGTCCATGAGCGCATTACAGGGGGAATGTGGAAAACTTTATATTTCATTACACAGATGATGACTATTCGCTGTGCCCTGGTAAAAAAAAAAAAAAAAAAAAGTGCTGGGATGTGTTATGCCTAATTAACACTCAAAGTAATGCATTAGGACTGATTCGAATCATTGAATGGTTCAATTCATTAAATTTGTTTTTCACTGATTTGAAGCGTCGTTAAATGTACGCACCGCAGTCTGAACACATTTTACTGACGCACAATGTGGTGATCTAGGTGCTGTGGAGGTACATTGTTACTCGTATTAAATGTTATCATTTCCAGCAGCTCACTGCTGAACATGCTAAATAATAATTCTTCTGATCGTATGTGAACATATTTAGATGTTTAGAGTAAGATGAGTGATATGAAGCCTGTATTAAACTTAATTTTAGTGATATATAAATCAAATGTTCCATAAAATATTTATTAACTGTAACTATCAGCTGAGAAAGAGGGAACTAGACAACACCAATTTAACACAAATGGTTGATCCTTTTACAATTTTGTTGTTTGATTGTCATAATTTTATCAGCAGGCCATAATCTCGTTTCACTTAAAACGTCATCCAATAGAATATTCGATTAATGGGTGGATGATTCGGTAGAACAGGGGTGTCAAACTCAAACTCACAAGGGGCCGAAATGAAACTCTGGGACGGAGTCGAGGGCCAAACTTAATATTTTTTGAAAAAGTGACGGCAAATTTGCACATTTTCTTTATCAACATATATGCAATTTTGAACCTTTAAATTTGGAAACAAACTTATTTCTGCATTTACACTGAATGTGGAATAAACAAATGACACATGAGCAAGTCAGTTTTAAATAAAATGCATCAGTGGTATTCATTACTTGTGGTATAATCAGCATTTTTAAAATCTATTCAGGATTTAGGTTTTCTTGTTTATTCATTTTTCTTATTTTTTTTCTCCTTTTTTTCTCCTGTAATAAGTGTCATCGCTGCTGTGACGTCTAGCTTTCCCCACTGAGGAACAATAAAGGGATTTTCTATTCTATTCATCTATCTGCAGCCTTTCCACTTCCTGTTTACTGTAGGTTAAATCTTTTCTCACGGGCCAACAACAAAATAAAATATAATTTTATCTTAAATGAAAATGCAACATCTCACCTGTTAACTTTCATGTTTTGGAGCAGAAAAAGAGCATAAAACCAGCATATTTAAAGCTCAGTTTGCTCCACTGGTTTACTGTGATGCTCCTGTTCCAGCCAGATACCTGCATCATGGGGTTGATCTGAGCTGAGGAGGAGACTCCTGTTGTTTTGTTCATCTTCATCATAATAATGACAACATTAGATGACAACAGGTGCTCACATAGGTTTGTGCTGATTAACATGTCTGAGCAGCTTGACCACGTTGTTGTGTGTCGGGGAGGAAACACGACAGCAACCACAGAGCCGTGCTGGTTTGAGCGTGTCGCTGCTCGCTGGAGTTATATCAGCTCTGTCTGGACGTTAGTTGGAACACTTTTTCTTTCACTCGTGAACACATTACTGAGCGGCTAGAATCTCTGTTTCTGGGCTTCAACGTCAGAAAACAGCTGAGTAAACTCGGCGCTGAGTGAGAGGAGTGTTTAGTTTGTCCGAAACAGCGGAGCTGCAGAGACCGGCAGCAGGCGCTGGAAAAACACAAAGGAGGGGGCTTCGTCGGCTCCGCGCTGACGCCGCAAAGCATCATGGGAGTTGAAGTCTTTGCGGTAAAAACGGCCAGCGGGCCAGTTTTAATATATTTTTGATATTTATCTCGCGGGCCACATAAAAATGCTCCGCGGGCCGCATCTGGCCCGCGGGCCTTGACTCTGACATCTGTGCGGTAGAATATTCTAAAATGTTTGGTGGCTGCAGCCCTAGTTGATATCATACCATCAATTATCTATTTAGGCCAACTGCGACTGTGCATGACGTTTTTTGTGGACTAGAGGCTGCTGCAGCACTAAGGAGAACATCCTCTGTAAATGATTCTGGTGACAGTTGAGCCGTATCTGCGTTAACACCTCGTTAATGCTAACTCCTTAAATGCTGTTTGTTTTTTTAACACACAATAAACTTTCAAACTCTCGTACATCTCCTGTGATTTGGTTTAACCCTCCCACTGTCCTAATGGGTGTGACCCCACGAGGAAAGTTGACCACTGAGCAGGGTTGATGGTTTATCCCTTGGCTCCATGTGGCAGGGGTGAGGAGTGAGCACCACCTCACCCCTGCCACATGGAGCCAAGGGATAAACCATCAACCCTGCTCAATGGTCAACTTTCCTCGTGGGGTCACCCATAAGGACAGTGGGAGGGTTAAACAAGTTTTTATCCGTAGCTGTTTCTCATTACTAACGCTGGAGTTTGTGCCCTTCTGTCTCTGTCGGGTCTGTGAGAATGTAAAACAGCCTTTCTGACATAAACTTATAAACAGAAGAAAATAAAACATCGTGATGCGGATCTTACACTATATGGCCCATTCCTACCACCCAAATAAATAATAACCCCGTAACGTGATGAAGGAGCTATTCCACCGCAGGTTATTTACCCTCTCTCCTCGGTAAGAACTAATCTGCATGAGACTGCCTCAAGGACATGCATTTGCTTCTAAAACTGTTTCCTTTCCAGCTCAACAGAAGAAAGAAGACAAACTCTTTCTTTTTAATAAATCAAAGAACTCTATTTTAATAAAGCTAATCAAACAAAGTGTTAGTCCAATAATAAAATGTGAACCAATCTGTGAAATGACAATGTCACCAGTGGTATTTTAATATTAATAAGTAATAAGACTTTAATCTAGCTGCACTAGACATCCTGATCCACATAATGCTTAAAGTCACATGACATTTTATCTTTCTCATCCAATCGGATCCTTCCTTTCTGAAGTGTGGCATGCTCTCTGTGGTGTTTATAAATCTGTCAAACTCTGATTCGACCGTAAATCAAAACATCCAGATTAATAAAACCAGCCCCCACGCCATCTTAGTTCAGTTCACCGCATTCTAAGAGAAGTATCGGACCGGCCACCCGGACTTCCTTTTTAAGCAAAGAACCGACAAGGTGGATAAAATCTGTTGCACTTTACAAACCAGGCAATGGTTCCTTTCAGAATAAAAGCTGAACTCACTGACCCTCAGGGTCCATCTGACGCTGTCAACCAACTGTCGCTTTTTACCTGGAGACAATCCAAAGACTAGTCTGTCGTACTGCTGACGCTGTTTCATCAGCTCTGGTACCGGGGGGGGGAGGGGGGTCCGAGGACCTGGCATTCTGGATCTGTACGGAGGTCTCATCCTGAAGGGTATGTGTGGAGCGACAAAATGGCATCTTATGTGTTTATGAAACAACGATCATGGCTTAAGAGCAAAACATCACTTCCCACTCAGACTTGCTTCTCCGAATACGAGAGTTCTGATGACAACATCACTCACACATACACCATCCATCTCACGTCTCGTTCACACCAAGATCCATTCATTCACTTAGAGTTTAGAGTTAGTCTTGTTTAGAATTCTTTAAAATTGTGTAGAAATAAATCTTCTTAAACTTTTTAAAGGTGACTCTCTCTTCTCTTGTCTCTCAGTTAATACGATGTGTTACATAATCCCTGCAATAAAAAGTTCCAATCTTCTGGTTTAAGTTATCCAAAGGTCCATTAGATTGATTTCATATTTCCTATAGAATTTCACATCTTATGGTTCATTAAATAGATGTACATTAAATTACACCCCCCCCGTCCTGTTTGTTGTTCCCTAGCCCTCGGATCCCAGCTGCCCCGTGTCTCTGATCCAGGGCAAGATGGCCATGTTTGAGCCCTCTCAGCGCCAGAGCGCCGCCGGTGTCGTCCCCTGGTCTCCACCTCAGGTCAACTGGAACCCATGGACCAGCAGCAATATCGACGAGGGACCGCTGGCCTATGTGAGGCTTTACTCTGGACTGATGCTGGCTTTGTCCTCTGACCTGTAGCAGTCACCTGATCACTGTGTGATTCTAATATGATCTAACCCACCAGTGCACCCCTGAGCAGATCAGTGGGGATCTTCACCAAGAGCTGATGTTCCAGCTGGAAAATGACGAGAACCTACAGAAGGTCTGTTTCTTCCTTGAGTGGAGTCAACTGTTAGAGGAAGGTGTTTACCAAACAACTCCCTTTATGTTCAGATCCTGTCGGAGCGTGAGCAGCTGCCCGTCAAAAGCTTTGAGGAGGAGATCATGGCAGCCATCGACCACAACCCTGTAGTGATCATCAGAGGAGCGACTGGTTGCGGAAAAACCACACAGGTCCCTCAGTACATCCTGGACAGCTTCATCAAGGGGGGCCGAGCGTCAGACTGCAACATCGTGGTTACCCAGGTAATGCTCAGTGATGACCTGTGACAACACGGTCACCATGGTAATTCTCTATTTAGGGCTTAACCTTGTGGTTACCATGCTAACACTCTTAAGATGGCCTGGGAGGTGCAGGGGTGACTACCTGGAATCTGAGGATTGATGATTAGAATTTAAGTGTTTTTTAAAGCTTCAGTCAGCTAATTTGTAGTTGATGATGATGTCACTGATGAAGTCATTACAGTAATCATCTTCTGGTCATTTTGCCTTGTTGAAAATGAAACCAAATCAAAACATCTGACCTCTAAAATTGCAGGAAATAACTTTTCCTCCTACACTGACATTTTGTTGATCAGCTGTTTGTTTACCAGCTGATAGACCATCAGCTGTTTGTTTACCTGTTGTTTGTCTATCAGCTGTTTGTTTACCTGTTTGTCTATCAGCAGTTTGTTTACCTGTTGTTTGTTTACCAGCTGATAGACAATCAGCTGTTTGTTTACCTGTTTGTCTATCAGCAGTTTGTTTACCTGTTGTTTGTTTACCAGCTGATAGACAATCAGCTGTTTGTTTACCTGTTGTTTGTTTACCAGCTGATAGACAATCAGCTGTTTGTTTACCTGTTGTTTGTATATCAGCTGTTTGTTTACCTGTTTGTCTATCAGCAGTTTGTTTACCTGTTGTTTGTTTACCAGCTGATAGACAATCAGCTGTTTGTTTACCTGTTGTTTGTTTACTAGCTGATAGACAATCAGCTGTTTGTTTACCTGTTGTTTGTATATCAGCTGTTTGTTTACCTGTTTATCAGCTGTTTGTTTACCTGTTGTTTGTGTATCAGCTGTTTGTTTACCTGTTGTTTGTGTATCAGCTGTTTGTTTACCTGTTGTTTGTCTATCAGCAGTTTGTTTACCTGTTGTTTGTTTACCAGCTGATAGACAATCAGCTGTTTGTTTACCTGTTTGTTTATCAGCTTTTTGTTTACCTGCTGTTTTTCTATCAGCTGTTTGTTTACCTGTTGTTTGTCTTAGCAGTTTGTTTACCTGTTTGTTTATCAGCTTTTTGTTTACCTGTTGTTTTTCTATCAGTTTATTGTTTACCTGTTATTTGTCTATCAGCTGTTTGTTAACCTGTTTGTTTATCAGCTTTTTGTTTACCAGTTGTTTTTCTATCAGCTGATTGTTTACCTGTTGTCTGTCTATTAGCTGATTGTTTAATGAGATCCTGATCCCCTGCAGCCCCGGCGGATCAGCGCCGTGTCTGTGGCCGAACGAGTCGCCTACGAGAGAGGAGAGGATCTTGCGAAAAGCTGCGGTTACAGCGTTCGTTTTGAGTCGATGCTGCCTCGACCTCATGCCAGCATCCTCTTCTGCACCGTCGGTAGGAAGTCTCCCCGCGGCACTTTGGATCAGCCTCAATGGAGGTTGTGGGATTAATTCCCAGACTGTGTTTCAGGTGTTCTGCTGAGGAAGCTTGAAGCGGGAATCCGAGGAATCAGTCACGTCATCGTGGATGAGATCCATGAGAGAGACATCAATGTGAGCTCACCCTTCAGAAGGTTTTCAGATGAAAAAGTCACGTCTGAGACTTTCAGCTGTTTCTGTGCTTCAGACGGACTTCCTGATGGTGGTTCTCAGAGATGTGGTCCAAGCTTTCCCAGAGGTCCGCGTCGTTCTCATGTCAGCCACCATCGACACCTCCATGTTCAGGGAATATTTCTTCAACTGCCCCGTAATCGAGGTGTTCGGGCGCACCTTCCCCGTTCAGGGTAACTCGCCCAGTTTCTCCTGCTGTAGCATGACCTGAACATAGTCCAGCAGAACCAGCATGATGGAAATAATAGTTTTGTTTTTGTCTCAGAGTACTTCCTGGAGGATTGTATCCAGATGACCAACTTTGTTCCTCCACCAATGGACAGAAAGAAGAAGGAGAAAGACGAGGAGGGAGGAGATGACGACGTAAGGGTTTTTGATTCTGTGTGGGCTGGGGCTGCAACAAACGATTATTTGGATAATCGATGAATCGGATTAAACGGGAGTATTTAAAAGCTGCTAGGGAAACCATTTTCTTTCCTTCCTTTACTTTATTTAACAACGAACATGATTATTAAACAGTTCAATATTGTGCAAAACAACACCCTCTCATCTAAACACATCCATAATTAAACTATGATCAGTAAAATTTAATTCATTTCATTAACATGTTCAGTAGCAGCTTCTGGAAATGCTAATAACATTTAATTTTTACTGCTAAACATGTAATGGTGACATATCTATTATGTACGGTTTGGCAATAATCCAGTTTAAATGATATTCACAGATAGGCACGTTTGTGAATTATGCTACAGTGGCTTGCCGTAATCCTGCAGCGGTGTTTAGCCGAGCAGACTTGAACCTGACAGCAGTTCTGCTCCGTAGCGCTGCAGCCAGCTTAGAATAAACAGGATGGTGAGGACTTTTCATCCGCTTGTAGAGTTTAGATGTTCTTAGTTTCACGAGCATCGTGTTTGTTGGGAACCCCACTTG
>SSNQ01034591.1:611700-622521 GCA_006942095.1 Nothobranchius kuhntae | reverse complement strand
TAACACTCTTAAGATGGCCTGGGAGGTGCAGGGGTGACTACCTGGAATCTGAGGATTGATGATTAGAATTTAAGTGTTTTTTAAAGCTTCAGTCAGCTAATTTGTAGTTGATGATGATGTCACTGATGAAGTCATTACAGTAATCATCTTCTGGTCATTTTGCCTTGTTGAAAATGAAACCAAATCAAAACATCTGACCTCTAAAATTGCAGGAAATAACTTTTCCTCCTACACTGACATTTTGTTGATCAGCTGTTTGTTTACCAGCTGATAGACCATCAGCTGTTTGTTTACCTGTTGTTTGTCTGTCAGCTGTTTGTTTACCTGTTTGTCTATCAGCAGTTTGTTTACCTGTTGTTTGTTTACCAGCTGATAGACAATCAGCTGTTTGTTTACCTGTTGTTTGTATATCAGCTGTTTGTTTACCTGTTTGTCTATCAGCAGTTTGTTTACCTGTTGTTTGTTTACCAGCTGATAGACAATCAACTGTTTGTTTACCTGTTGTTTGTTTACCAGCTGATAGACAATCAGCTTTTGTTTACCTGTTGTTTGTATATCAGCTGTTTGTTTACCTGTTTATCAGCTGTTTGTTTACCTGTTATTTGTGTATCAGCTGTTTGTTTACCTGCTGTTTTTCTATCAGCTGTTTGTTTACCTGTTGTTTGTCTCAGCAGTTTGTTTACCTGTTTGTTTATCAGCTTTTTGTTTACCTGTTGTTTTTCTATCAGTTTATTGTTTACCTGTTGTTTGTCTATCAGCTGATTGTTTACCTGTTTATCAGCTGTTTGTTTACCTGTTGTTTGTCTCAGCAGTTTGTTTACCTGTTTGTTTATCAGCTTTTTGTTTACCTGTTGTTTTTCTATCAGCTGATTGTTTACCTGTTGTCTGTCTATTAGCTGATTGTTTAATGAGATCCTGATCCCCTGCAGCCCCGGCGGATCAGCGCCGTGTCTGTGGCCGAACGAGTCGCCTACGAGAGAGGAGAGGATCTTGCGAAAAGCTGCGGTTACAGCGTTCGTTTTGAGTCGATGCTGCCTCGACCTCATGCCAGCATCCTCTTCTGCACCGTCGGTAGGAAGTCTCCCCGCGGCACTTTGGATCAGCCTCAATGGAGGTTGTGGGATTAATTCCCAGACTGTGTTTCAGGTGTTCTGCTGAGGAAGCTTGAAGCGGGAATCCGAGGAATCAGTCACGTCATCGTGGATGAGATCCATGAGAGAGACATCAATGTGAGCTCACCCTTCAGAAGGTTTTCAGATGAAAAAGTCACGTCTGAGACTTTCAGCTGTTTCTGTGCTTCAGACGGACTTCCTGATGGTGGTTCTCAGAGATGTGGTCCAAGCTTTCCCAGAGGTCCGCGTCGTTCTCATGTCAGCCACCATCGACACCTCCATGTTCAGGGAATATTTCTTCAACTGCCCCGTAATCGAGGTGTTNNGGGCGCACCTTCCCCGTTCAGGGTAACTCGCCCAGTTTCTCCTGCTGTAGCATGACCTGAACATAGTCCAGCAGAACCAGCATGATGGAAATAATAGTTTTGTTTTTGTCTCAGAGTACTTCCTGGAGGATTGTATCCAGATGACCAACTTTGTTCCTCCACCAATGGACAGAAAGAAGAAGGAGAAAGACGAGGAGGGAGGAGATGACGACGTAAGGGTTTTTGATTCTGTGTGGGCTGGGGCTGCAACAAACGATTATTTGGATAATCGATGAATCGGATTAAACGGGAGTATTTAAAAGCTGCTAGGGAAACCATTTTCTTTCCTTCCTTTACTTTATTTAACAACGAACATGATTATTAAACAGTTCAATATTGTGCAAAACAACACCCTCTCATCTAAACACATCCATAATTAAACTATGATCAGTAAAATTTAATTCATTTCATTAACATGTTCAGTAGCAGCTTCTGGAAATGCTAATAACATTTAATTTTTACTGCTAAACATGTAATGGTGACATATCTATTATGTACGGTTTGGCAATAATCCAGTTTAAATGATATTCACAGATAGGCACGTTTGTGAATTATGCTACAGTGGCTTGCCGTAATCCTGCAGCGGTGTTTAGCCGAGCAGACTTGAACCTGACAGCAGTTCTGCTCCGTAGCGCTGCAGCCAGCTTAGAATAAACAGGATGGTGAGGACTTTTCATCCGCTTGTAGAGTTTAGATGTTCTTAGTTTCACGAGCATCGTGTTTGTTGGGAACCCCACTTGTTCGTGAGCCTGCTACCCGCTAGCATGAGCTAATCTGCCAGTAGTTACGCTTTAGATCCCAAACCCTTTGTGTCTTTGCTGGTTTCTGTTTTCCTCCACACCACCTCCATCAGCTCGTGATGCGTCAGTAATTTACTGTTCTAAGTGTGTCGTTCCTCATCAAAACACCGGCCTTTCTCGCTCTGATCTGCCTCGCTCTGCTCTGTGGCCTCCTACACGTGAGCTGGGCGCATGGACTGGTAAATGAAGGTTGTGCAACACAACAAATTTTATCGCTTTGTTGTTGCAGTAAATGGTAAATGGCCTGTATTTGATATAGCGCCTTCTAGAGTCCTAGAACCCCCCAAGGCGCTTTACAACACAATCAGTCATTCACCCATTCACACACTGGTGGGGATGAGCTACAATGTAGCCACAGCTGCCCTGGGGCGCACTGACAGAGGCGAGGCTGCCGAGCACTGGCGCCACCAGTCCCTCCGACCACCACCAGCAGGCAACGTGGGTTAAGTGTCTTGCCCAAGGACACAACAACAGCGACAGACTGAGCGGGACTCGAACCAGCAACCTTCCGATTACAGGGCGAGCACTTAACTCCTGTGCCACCGTCGTCCCAGTGTGGGCACACCAGGGACATGATGGTTTGGTTCTGGAGTGTTCTCAGATCTCAGCCTGAGCTTGTCTCTGCAGACCAACTGTAACCTAATCTGTGGGTCGGACTACACCGTGGAGACGAAGCGCTCCATGGCTCAGATCAACGAGAAGGAGACGTCCTTTGAGCTGGTGGAGGCTCTGCTGAAGTACATAGAGACGCTGAAGGTAGCCGGCGCCGTTCTGGTCTTCCTACCGGGCTGGAACCTTATCTACTCCATGCAGAGACACCTGGAGTCCAACCCACACTTTGGTACCTGGAACCTTCAACTATCTTAGAACATCCATCAGACCTGAAGGAACGTCTTCTTTTAAATGTTCTCCATCTTGTTTCAGGAAGTAACCGGTACCGGATCCTGCCTCTGCACTCTCAGATTCCCAGAGAGGAGCAGAGAAGGGTGTTTGAACCGGTTCCAGACCACATGACGAAGGTCTGTGATGGAAAAAGGTTTTTCTTAGTCGGACGGTTCTGAGACCAGCAGTTTCAACACCTGTCTGATGTTTCAGGTGATTCTGTCCACCAACATCGCAGAAACCAGCATCACCATCAACGATGTCGTCTACGTCATCGACTCTTGCAAGTAAGTGTCCCTGTGGGTTCTGGGTTGGTTTCAGAAGGTCAAAGGTCACGTTGTGTTCACCCCACAGACAGAAGGTGAAGCTCTTCACTTCCCACAACAACATGACCAACTACGCCACCGTCTGGGCCTCTAAGACCAACCTGGAGCAGAGGAAGGGCCGAGCCGGCAGGGTCCGGCCCGGGTTCTGCTTCCACCTGTGCAGCCGGGCTCGATTCGATAAGTACGACCCGCTGACCCGACTCGTTCAGAAGCCAGCTGACCCAGAGCTGCCGGGTTAAACGTGTGTTTGTGTCGGTGCAGGCTGGAGACCCACATGACTCCTGAGATCTTCAGGACCCCGCTGCACGAAGTCGCTCTAAGCATCAAGTTGCTGAGACTCGGCGCCATCGGACACTTCCTGTCCAAGGCCATCGAACCACCACCTCTGGATGCCGTCATTGAGGCAGAATACACGCTCAGAGGTGGGAGGGGCTTTCTGGACCAGCTACCTAACACCATCCCACACAGAACCTTATGTATCTAAAGTGTCTTTAAAAGGCGCTGCCAATTGTTGTTGTTACTATTATTATTATTATTATTATTATTATTATTATCACCACGGTGACCAATAAGCATTAAATGACAAACGGTCGGGGGTTAGGGTATCCAACCACTGGGGCGGGGCATCTACATGGTCATGTGATTATGATATAAGTGAGTTAACAAAGTTAACCTGTCCTCCCTTCTGAACACCGACATCCACCGGAGCGTCCATGCTGCTCAGCACCAAAACTGGACTGATGTCAGTTACCTAAGAACCAATCAGCAGGCGGAGCTCGCTGTTGAATGCATGAGCGTGCAGAACGCACAAAACAACAAACGGAACGAAGTCGAACCACGCTGCAGTTATTTATTTGTTGTTGGTGTTTATAATAACGTGAAGCTGTGGGGGTTTAGACCCGGGGGTCACACCCACCTGCTTTAGGTCATCACCTCCATCCATCCATCCATTTTCATCCGCTTATCTGGAGTCGGGTCGCGGAGGCAGTAGCCTAAGTTGAGAGGTCCAGACTTCTCTCTCCCCAGCCACTTGGACCAGCTCCTCCGGGGAAATCCCAAGGCATTCCCTGGCCAGATGAGACATGTTCACTCCAACATGTCCTGAGTCTTCCTTTAGGCCTCCTCCCAGTTGGACGTGACCGGAAAACCTCATCAGGAAGGCGTCCAGGAGGCATCCTGACCAGATGCCCGAGCCACCTCAACTGGTTCCTCTCGATGTGGAGGAGCAGCGGGTCTACTCCGAGCCCCTCCCGGATTACGGTGCTTCTCACCCTATCTCTAAGGGAGAGTCCAGCCACTCTTCGGGGAAAACTCATTTCACCCGCTTGTATTCGTGATCTCATTCTTTCGGTCACTACCCAAAGCTCGTGACCATAGGTGAGGATAGAAACGTAGATCGACCGGTAAATCGAGAGCTTCGCCTTCTGACTCAGCTCTCTCTTCACCACGACAGACCGGTACAACGCCCGCATCACTGCAGATGCAGCACCAATCCACCAATCGATCTCAAGCTCCAGTTTTCCCTCACTCGTGAAGAAGACCCTGAGATACTTAAACTCCTCCACTTGGGGCAGGACCTCATCCCTGACCCGGAGAAGGCACTCTACCCTTTTCCGAATCAAGACCATGGTCTCAGATTTAGAGGAGCTGATTCTCATCCCAGCTGCTTCACACTCGGCTGCAAACCGCTCCAGCGAAAGCTGAAGATCACGTTCTGATGAAGCCAACAGGACCACATCATCTGCAAAAAGCAGAGACCTGATCTTCAGGCCACCAAAACAGATCTCCTTCACTCCTTGGCTGCGCCTAGAAATCCTGTCCATTAAAGTTATGAACTGAACCGGTGACAAAGGGCAGCCTTGGCGGAGTCTAACTTTCACTGGTAACGAGCCCGACTTACTGCCGGCAATGCGAACCAAGCTCTGACACCGGTCATACAGGGACCTAACAGCCCATAACAGAGGGCCTGGTACCCCATACTCCCGGCGTAGCCCCCACAGGGCCCCTCCGAGGGACGCGGTCAAACGCCTTCTCCAAATCCACAAAACACATGTAGACTGGTTGGGCAAATTCCCACGCACCCTCCAGGATCCCCCTAAGGGTATAGAGCTGGTCCAGTGTTCCACGGTCGGTCCAGTGACTGGTCTGATGGGCATCCTCCCCCACTATCGAAGCCAACTCACCACCAGGTAGTGGTCAGTTGACAGCTCCGCCCATCTCTTCACCCGAGTGTCCAAGACATGCGGCCGCAGGTCAGATGAAACAACAACAAAGTCGATCATCGAGCTTCGGCCTAAGGTATCCTGGTGTCAAGAGCACGTATGGACACCTTTATGTGTGAACATGGTGTTCATTATGGACAATCCATGACTGGCACAGAAGTCCAATAACAAAACACCACTCGAATTCAGATCATGGCCGTTCCTCCCAACCTCACCTCTCCAGGTCTCACTGTCGTTGCCCACATGAGCGTTAAAGTCCCCCTGCAGAACGATGGAGTCACCAGAAGGAGCGCTCTCCGGCACCCCCTCCAGGGTCTCCAAAAAGAGTGTGTAGTCTGAACTGTAGTTTGGTGCATAAGCACACCCGTCCCCCCACATGTGGGCGGAGGGAGGCTACCCTCATTCACTGGGGTAAACCCCAACGTACAGGCACCAAGATGGGGGGCAACTAGTATGCCCAGCCCTGCTCGGC
This sequence comes from Nothobranchius kuhntae, assembly GCA_006942095.1. Classification (NCBI taxonomy): domain Eukaryota; kingdom Metazoa; phylum Chordata; class Actinopteri; order Cyprinodontiformes; family Nothobranchiidae; genus Nothobranchius; species Nothobranchius kuhntae. Next base: position 616,342 of record SSNQ01034591.1, on the reverse strand, counting down.
GCCTCTCAGTGGGAGCAACTCCAGAGTGGTAGAAAGTCCAACCCCTCTCAAGGAAACTGGTTCCAGAGCCAGAGCCATGCGTTGAGGTGAGTCCGACTATATCTAGTTGGAACCTCTCAACCTCACACACCAACTCAGGCTCACTCCCCACCAGAGAGGTGACAGTCCATTTGTGCCAAGAGCCAGCTTCTGTAGCCGAGGATCAGACCGCCAAGGTCCCCGCCCTCGACTACCACCCGTCACACACTGCACCTGACCCCTTTGGCCCCTCCCACGAGTGGTGAGCCCATGGGAAGGGGGACCCACGTTTCCTCTTCGGGCTGTGCCCGGCCGGGCTCCATGGGTGAAAGCCCGGCCACCAGGCGCTCGCCAACGTGCCCCACCTCCAGGCCTGGCTCCAGAAGGGGGCCCCGGTGACCCACCTCCGGGCGAGGGAGCACGGTTTCCATTTATATAATTCATCATAAGAGGTCATCACCTATTATATTTTATAGTTTATATATTTTTTATGAAAGGATGAGAAACTTTTAAACGCTGTCATCCTTTTACTAGACACACTGTGCCGGCAAATCAGCGTAATATTACCACAACGATGTGTCTTACAGACGCACCTTACCGGCATGGCGTTGCACAAATTTAGCGGCATTCGTTCGGCCCGCGTGGTAATAATGCGGTAATTGTCTGCCTAATAGACGGCGCGACAGAGGGAGGTGTCATGATGACGGAGGGAGTTAATGCCGAGCTCCGGCCAGCAACTCGATAGAAAATGAAAGTAGACTCCGGCTGCAAGTTTTGTGTTTTGAACAAAAACAGCTGAGACAGCAAAGTGAAGGCTGCAGCCATCCAAGAGCTTCTCTCCGTTAGAGCTGGAGCTCAGATCACCAGAGACCACACAGGGGCTGTGGAGGACGGACACAGTTAGGAGCGGCTTGTTAAAAAAAACGTAACCATCGTGGCTTCAATTGCAGTAAAAACTAACGGAAGTCTGTGGCAGCGCAGAGACTGCCCTATACCACCGTTATGCCACCACAGTACTGCCACGGTCTGACCACCTAAAAACGACCTAAGGCTCCCTGACGCCGCCACGGAGTTGATTGTTTAGTTGAAACAGCTTGTGATATTTGGTGTTAAAGAAAAGGACGTTCTGATGTTGGAAAGACTACCTTGAACTCATGTTGTCATATCTGTGAAATCTGAGTTTCCTTGTGAAGGAAAGAGAATCATGTAGAAAAAAAAACACTTGACTGTACTTTACCAGAAGCTGGGGGCGGGATCTTGAGCATGTGACATCACATGTCGTGTGTTTCTGTTGAAACGGAAGCTTGTTGCAGCAGCTCACCTGTTCCTTCCAGGAGCAATCCCCTCATCAGGCAGCAGTTAAAGCTGCCCCCGTTGGACGGGAGCTGCACATCGGGTTCCTCTCATATTGAGACCAGAGCTGGGCTCCATGTTGGTGCTTATTAGTGCGACTCGTGTGTATGAAACCGTCCACCATGTGTGTGCTACACTAGGGGTACCCGGACCAGAGGTGGGAGGGGCTTACTAACGGAGGCATTACTGGAACACCTGGTGGTAATCTGTGGGATGCTTCGGTGGTTTGAGCTGATTTAACCTTTGTGTTGCAGAGCTGGACGCTCTGGACTCCAACGATGAGCTGACTCCTTTGGGTCGGATTCTGGCTCGGCTGCCCATCGAACCTCGGCTGGGGAAGATGATGATCATGGGCTGCATCTTTTAGTGGGTTCCTCTCTGGTTCTCCTGACTTGTTGCCTCTGATATGGGGTGACTGACGTGTTTCTCCCCCCAGTGTTGGAGATGCCATGTGCACCATCTCAGCCGCCTCCTGTTTTCCGGAGCCGTTCATCAGCGATGGGAGACGCCTCGGATTCGTCCACAGGAACTTTTCGGGGAACCGCTTCTCGGATCACGTGGCGCTGCTGTCGGTCTTCCAGGCCTGGGACGACGTGAGGTGAGTGAGCCTCAAAGGTTTTAATTACCTTCTGGATCTTCACCTGATCCCTCATCAGTCTTTTGGTGGCTTCATGTTTTGTTTTTATATAAATAAATATATAATCTGGTCTTGATTCGGAAAAGGGTAGAATGCCTTCTCTGGGTCAGGGATGAGGTCCTGCCCCAAGTGGAGGAGTTTAAGTATCTCTGGCTCTTGTTCGTGAGTGAGGGAAAACTGGAGCGTGAGATCGATAGGCGGATTGGTGCTGCATCTGCAGTGATGCGGGCGTTGTACCGGTCCGTCGTGGTGAAGAGAGAGCCGAGTTAGAAGGCGAAGCTCTCGATTTACCGGTCGATCTACGTTCCTACCCTCACCTATGGTCATGAGCTTTGGGTAGTGACCAAAAGAACGAGATCACGGACACAAGCAGATGAAATTGGTTATCTCCATCCGGTGGCTGGGCTCTCCTTAGAGATAGGGTGAGAAGCTCGGTCATCCGGGAGGGGCTCGGAGTAGACCCGCTGCTCCTCCACATCGAGAGGAACCAGTTGAGGTGGCTCGGGCGTCTGGTCAGAATGCCTCCTGGACGCCTCCCTGGTGAGGTTTTCCGGGCACGTCCAACTGGGAGGAGACCTAAAGGGAGACCCAGGACACGGTGGAGGGACTATGTCTCTCACCTGGCCAGGGAACGCCTTAGGATTTCCCCGTAAGGTCTGGCCCAAGTGGCTGGGGTGAGGGAAGTCTGGGCCACTCGACTTAGGCTGCTGCCCCCGCGACCCGACTCCAGATAAGCGAATGAAAATGGATGGATGGATAAATAAAGTGGAAATATCTTGAGAGTTGTTTCAGACGTTAACTTTTTATTTGTGGTCCGTGAACCAACTCGCACTTCTACCTTCTGTCCGTTAGAGTTAACGGAGAAGAGGCTGAAAATCGCTTCTGTGAACACAAACGTCTCAACATGTCCACCCTGAGGATGACCTGGGAGGCCAAAGTCCAGCTGAAGGACATCCTGGTGAACTCTGGATTCCCTGAAGGTACCTGAATGCACCGCAGGCTCTGGGTTTAACAGGACGTGGGCGGAGTGACCGTCTGTGTTGTTTGTTCTCTACAGACTGTTTGATGAACCAAATGTTCAACACGGTGGGACCGGACAACAACCTGGACGTGGTGGTGTCCCTGCTGACCTTCGGCTCCTACCCCAACGTCTGCTACCACAAGGAGAAGAGGAAGATCCTGACCACCGAGGGGCGCAACGCTCTCATCCACAAGTCCTCCGTCAACTGTCCCTTCAGCAGCCAGGACATCAAATATCCGTCCCCGTTCTTTGTCTTCAGTGAGAAGGTGGAACCTCTCAGCTCCACCAGCAGCTGGTCAGCTCGTCCATGATGTTCTTGACGATTGTTGAAGGTCGTGTTTTTGTTGCATGTTTCAGATCCGAACCAGAGCCATCTCGGCTAAAGGGATGACTCTGGTGAGTCCGCTGCAGTTGCTGCTGTTCGCCTGCAAGAAGATCAACTCCAGCGGGGAAATGGTGGAGCTGGACGACTGGTGAGAGGGCTATCAGACTAGTGGAGATTGTGGGAGAACGTCTGACTTCATGTTCCATCAAACTGGAGCTAAGAACCTTTCTCCCAGAATCAGCTTTTCTTTTTGTCCTCTGCAGGATCAAACTGAAGATTCCCCACGAGGTGGCGGGCGGTGTGGCGGTGCTGCGGGCCGGGCTGGAGGCTCTGGTGGTGGAAGTGACCAAAGACCCAGAATACATCAGCCAGATGGATCAGAGCAACCAGAACCTGCTCAATGTCATCAGACAAGTGTCCAAACCGTCCGCCGCTGGAATCAACCTGATGGCTGCAAACCAGAGGTACCCAAGGGGCGAGGGTTCAATTCCCAGAGACCTCGAAAAACAGCTAAAACTAAAAAGTGTCTCTGCAGGATGGGAGACGGTCCTCGACCCCCGAAGATGGCTCGCTTTGATGGAGACAGGAGAGGAGGATACCAGGGCGGAGGATACCAGGGCGGAGGAGGAGGCAACAGGGGAGGATACAGAGGGTATAGGGGAGGAGGGGGTTATGGAGGAGGAGGAGGATACAGAGGAGGCGGTTACCGGGGGGGAGGATACAGGGGAGGTAGTGGTTATGGAGGAGGAGGAGGAGGAGGAGGTTATAGAGGAGGTGGGGGGTATGGTGGAGGGTACAGAGGAGGTTATAGAGGAGGGTACTAACATCCTAGAAACTAAATCTTTTGTTTGTAAACAGGAAGTGATGTCAAGAGTTTGAGCAGGAAGTTGGAAATTGAGTTGTTTTTGCAGATTTGATGAAAATGTTCTGAATAAATGTTTTTCTGTGATCCGAACCGGACCTGTTGGTTCTGATTCTGACCCAATTTCACTCATTCTGAATAAAACAACAAAACTACAAGGTGATGGGAGATGTAGGATGTCCAAGGAAGGTCCCGCCTTTCCCACCTCTGATTGGCTGGAAGGACTCCTACGATTGGCTATCTCATGTAGCAGCAAACCTGCAGGTTTGCAGCCAGATCTAGAGGTTTTTGTAGAAATTGTGAACTTCGAGCTTTAAAAACCATTCTGTCCTGTTTTCCAACAAACCGTTTCAGTTTAAATGTGAACTTGTATAAATTCTGTAGCATTTATCACACTGCTAGACTATCTGCTGGCTCTCAAGCATC
>SSNQ01034591.1:563628-580521 GCA_006942095.1 Nothobranchius kuhntae | reverse complement strand
CCCCCCCCCCGCACACACACACACCCAACGTAAACTGGTGACTACAATCTCCTTAAAATGAGATCAGAATTACACATTAGACGTCAACATGAACGACGATTCTGGTGCGCCCCGCATGATTAACGCGATGCTTTTATTTTACACCTGATTGATAGTGATTGGTTCTATCCAGCCGGGATCTGACATGAATGGTTCTATCAACCCAAACACTGGTTCTGATCCATATGAGTTTTTATTTGCTGTTTTGAATTCAAATAAAACTCAGATGGAACTTCTAAGACTCCGCCTCCTCTCCTGGTTTTGGACTCAGCAGGCTCAGATGACACATGGAGTTCTGACCCATTAAAGACCGAATAAAGGAGGTTAGGAGTTGAACAAACAACTGTGGCCTTCAAGTGCCAGTTCTTCTGACGTCCCGCGTCAGGGCGGTGGCGTTCCTGTCCGCCCCAGAACTCCTCCTGATGGATGGAAAACAAATGTTCTGTAGAACTGATTCAGGACCGTGGGAGAGTCTTGGACCAGAGGAGCAGCAGCTGCTGGTTCCCTCCGAGCGATTCTTGATGAGTTGAAGTTGCAGATAAACTGGAACCATCATCAGCTGGACTGGGCCGGACCACGTCCCACAGCTGGAAAAACCCCGTCCTATCATCAGACGTTACTTAGACCAGACTCATTGGTGGCCCGACCCGGTTCTGCCCCAGGGGTCGGATTCCTCTGAAGGTTTTTTTTTGTTTCTGTGGTTTTAATTTAGTCTAAATGCTCCGGTTCTGGTACACCGGAGCATTGTGAGGAACGTCGGAATGTCAAATGAGGACAAGTCCTCTTCCTGCTGGAAACAGGAGTTACGGGTCCACATTCCCAGTGGGTCACATCAGCTGCAGGTTCTGATGTTTATCTGGATGTTTGATCATTATTCTTGAATCCAGGCCAGATCCATGATCTGGACACAGACCCAGCTTTGGTACCGGATCTCAGGTTCTGCTAGAGCTCTTAGATTCCAACGAGACATTTGTTTTCCTGTCACGGAGTGTTTTTGCCTTGGAAAGCTGCAGCTGGGAAATTTGTTCCCAAACATCTAAAATGTTGAAAAACAAGTTTCTTAAATGTCTAACAAGTCATTAAATTCCCGTTTCCAGACTCTAAACCAGGATTAAAGTCAAGGTTCCAGGATCCAGTCTCAACACGGAGACGACGGCTCCTGGAGGACCTTCCTAATCCGCTCCGAGGACCATGACCTTTGTGACGCCTGCCGTTGTTCTGCTGAATGATCCGACTGAATATTTAGATTAAACCGAATTTTGTCCAGCTCAGGTTTTTCCCATGATGCATCTCTGACCGGTTTTCCTGAGGGGAGGGTTCTCCGATTTGTCTCTTTAGATCAAATATTCAATTCCGGGCCTGGAGGGCCGGTACCCAGCATGCTTTAGTTTTAACTCTGCTTCAACACACCTGATTTTCATCAGCAGGTGATGAACAGGCTTCAGCTGAGCCTGAGGAGGCGATGCAGCCACTGAGTCCAGTGTGTTGGAGCAGAGAAACCACTAAAACATGCTGGATACCGACCCTTGAGACCCGGAATTGAATACCCCTGCTTTAGATAAACTAGGTATGGTTTCAGGTCTCTAACCAGGTCCGATGTGGTCTGCTTTCAGGACTGGGTGACAGCCACAGACATCAGAGTGACGCTGAACCGACTCAACACCTTCGGAGACGAGGTCTTTAACGACCCCAAGGTCCTGAAGTCCTACTACTACGCCATCTCTGACTTCGCTGTGGGAGGAAGGTAAAGGTCGGGGGTTGTGGGTCCTGGTCTGGTCCTGGTCCTGGTGGTGGTGGTGGTGGGTGGGTGGGTGGGTGGGGTGGGGTGGGGGGGATAGATTTGGTTCCTGCACAGCTCAGTCTGAAATACGGAGCAGACTTCCTTTACGCAGCTAGCCAGCATTCCTGACATTCCTGGCTGGCAGGGCTGGATTACAAGGAGACCAGAACGGAGCGGGTTGATTCTCATGATGAATGGAAGACGAAATGAGAGGCCCCAGCTGGTGGAAGGGGAGGCCTCTGAGTTAGAGCGCCGCCCTGATTTATCAGTTCACTGGTCATGTGACTGCTGGAGAGATAAACAGGGAGCCTTCTAGTTGGCCCATGGGTCCCTGAGCGGGATTATATTCTAATCTGCTCTGCCTCAAAAGAAAAGAAAGAACACAATCTTTTAGTGCCTCTGAAGATAAAAATCACAAGACGCTTCACAAAAGCAAAAAAATCCAGACATAAAAAATAATTTTAAAAATTATTGAAAAATATCTTTGAAATGAGAAAAAGATAGTGATTAAAAATGTAAGGAAAGGGAGAGAGGAAAGGAAAAGGAAAGATGTGGGATCCCAGGAAAGGCGGAATAAGAGCAGAACCAGGAGTGGGCGGTGATGAAGGTCCCACCAAAGCCTGAACAGGTGAGTTTAAAGGAGTCCACTGATCTCAGGCTCAGGGGGAGAGAGGTCCAGAGTCTGGGGGCCACAGCAGCCGATGATCTGTCACCTTTGACCTTTAGCCTGGTGCTGCACAACCAGTAGGATTTGATCACTGGACTTCAGGGACCTAGTACTTCTACAATGTAAATGATAAGTCACTGTGTTGTGAGTTTCAACTGTCGGTCACATAATCTGTGATTTATTAGCTAACCTGAGATTTATTAGCTTGTAAAAATTGGTAATTAAAACAACTACAGATCAGACGTGTCATATATGACATCACAGCAGAACCTCCTCTCCCCCGGCGTAGCAGCTACTAAATACATGACCAGATTTATGGTGGCTGTCTCCACCTTTAATGCTTCTTCTGTCGTCCTTGAAAATGTACGTGAAGCTCGCTAATTTCAGACATTTTCTTCTCCTCCTCTTCATGTTTACCTCCTCTTGGTTTGAGGACATCAATATGGTGAGACAAACATTTGTAGTCCACTATGTCTTTTCACACATAGCCTACAATAACTTTTGATGCCTGTTGAAAATCAGCACCTTCTTAGCATCAAAATGTTCTTAAAATTCACGGACATCATATGTTAAATCCATGACGCATATCAAACGGGATCGGAAAATAACTTTTATCACCCCATTGACTCGCATTCATGTTTTGGGCAGTAGGGGATCCATAGACCAGAAGTAGATGGGAATGACTTGGGCACCTATAGAAGTCAGATTTGACAGTGGGATGGATGGATTCATTTAGAACATTAGTGTTGAATTTTTCTTTGGTTTAGGAAATAGTCTTGATGTGTTCGGTCTGTCAAATACAATAATAAGATCCCAGCTGGTAAACAGAACATCTTTTCAAGGTGATCATTAAATTCAAAGGTCACTGCAGCCAGTTAAAGCAGAACTGTTAAAATTAAAATTCAAGTCAAGCTTCTAGCCTCAATAGGGAGCCTAAGTCGCCACCTACTTCGGGTTCCCAGAAGAACAAAAAATGAATGCCAGTCAACGGGGCTAAAAACGCTATTGTCTATTCCCGCTTGTTATGTGCCATGGATTTCACATATGATGTCTGTGAATTTTAAAGACACATTTTGATACCAAGAAAGAGCTTATTTTCTAATGGGGGAACGACATTTTAGGTTTAGTGTGAAAATAAGTCCAGGACTACAAATGAGCTTCACCAAAGTGACGTCATCGAACCAGACATGGAGAAAACTGAGGTTGTAAGTTCATCAAACTTCCCACAGGAGGAAAGAACCACCATGAATCTGGTCATGTGGTGAGTAGCAGCTACGCTAGGGGAGAGGAGATTATGTGGCGACTTCCTGATTTCTAGTTTATAGTCATGCTAATTACGAATTTTTACTAGTTGATAAATCTACTATCTTGACTTGCATTCATTTTTTCGTTCTTCCGGGTACCCATGAGCCGACCGAAAATTTAGGAGACTTAGGCTCCCCATCCTATCTTTAGCTTTTAGTGTTTATCCTCTAGCTCCTAGCTTTTAGTTTCTGGTTTCTAGCTCCTAGCTTTTAGCTTCTGGTCTCTAGCACCTAGCTTTTAGCTTCTGGCCTCTAGCTCCTAGCTTTTAGCTTTTGGCCTATAGCTCCTAGCTTTTAGTTTAAAGCCTCTAGCTCCTAGCTTTTAGCCACTGGCCTCTAGTGCCTAGCTTTTAGCTTCTGGCCTCTAGCTCCTAGCTTTTAGCTTCTGGCCTCTAGTTCCTAGCTGCTAAGTTTCCAGCTGCTATCTTTAAGCCACTAGCTTTTAGCGCCCTCGGGGTACAATTTCTTTCTTCCAAAGTTTTTCCATTATTATAGTGAAATATTTTCCAGCTGCTTCATGTTTTTTATTGTGCCATTAACTTCATGTTCAGTTGAAACTAGATTAGGAAATGAAAAATCCATCTTTGTCTTTTGTGATGAGGTTTATGTCTTCTGAGCTCAACTGATAAAAACTCATGTACTTTATTTTCCATCCTTAGATCATAACATTTGAACCATAAACTTTTTTTTAATCTTTAAGCAAAGCTTTGAGATCCAGGTGTGTTTTAATTTACTTTTATTATGGTTGAGTTCAGGATGAGCCTCAAAGCTCTCTTTTCCTCTCTGATGTCGGTTTTTCCACCTGAAACAAAAGCTGCTGCTGAGCGAGTTTGGACCTGTACAGAGGATTCTCCACCTGAGGAGGATCAAACCTCTTCAGTCAGAGTCGAGGAGCAGAAAAACCTCAACAAGATGAAAGAAAAACAAAAAAACAGGAAAAGAACTGGCAAACTGGAACAACATACTTATGAAAAGCACAAACGTATAAAAACATGTAAACAAATATGAAGACAAAAATGGGCCCAATCAAAAACATCAAAGCATTCCTTAGTCCTCAGAAAGAGTTAGTTTAATCTGAGAGTAAACACTCATCATTTCCTCTCCAGGTTGTTAGTCAGATGCTGATTTGTGTCTCATTCAGGTGTAATGGGTGTGTGTGTCTACTGTCAGGTGTAAGTGCAACGGCCACGCCAGCGAGTGTGTGAGGAACAGCGGAAGACTGGTGTGTGACTGTAAACACAACACGGAGGGCGCTGACTGTAATGTCTGCAAACCCTTCTACAACGACCGGCCCTGGAGAAGAGCTACAGCTGACCACGCCAATGAATGTCTGCGTAAGTCTTCTGCTGTCCAACAGGCCCTGAACGCATCATTCTGCTGCTCAAACATGTTTTACTTTAACAGAGACCCTATGAAACACTTCAGAACAGGATTTACTAACAATAAACACATAAAACCCATAAATCTGACACAGAGGCTCATAAAGACCCTGTTCTCAGGCCGGGGGCCCTGAGGGATTGTGGGAGTTGTAGTTAGTGCCTGAACTTCTCATAGCAGATGTGTGACGGAACCATTTTTATTGTCTTGGGAATGTTACAGGAAGCTGGAAGAACAGGATGGGAACAACCACTTGTTAGCGTTGGCGCCAGATGTTTACCTTGTTCAGTACCTCAGAACCACGCCTGTTGTTCTTTTCTAAACTAACGTGGATCTGTTTGTGTGTCAGCCTGCAACTGCAATGGGAAGAGCTCTGAGTGCTACTTTGACGCCGAGCTTTACCGGGCCACGGGTCACGGAGGTCACTGCAGGAGCTGCGCCGACAACACGGATGGGCCCAACTGTGAGCACTGCCTGGATCACTACTACAGAGACACGAGCGGCAGCCGCTGTTTGCCCTGCAGCTGCAGCACCGTCGGTGAGTACAACACCTCCTGGCCTGGCTACTGGGACACGTTTCTGACCCTAACCCGGCCCGTTTGTGTGTTTGCAGGTTCTGAGTCTCCGCAGTGCGACGACAGAGGAGTGTGTGCTTGTAAACCAGGAGTGACTGGAGAGAAGTGTGACCGCTGCCAGCCGGGGTTCCACAGTCTGACCGAGGCTGGCTGCAGGTACACACCACACCTGGGACCACCTGGCATCTGCTGGGACCAGAACCCCCAAACCCAAACATGGTGCTGTTTGGTTTTCCCATCAGCATGAGTCCAACCCTTCTGCTGGTTCTAGAGCGCCCCCTGCTGGCTACATTCTGTCTTGTTTCTTTAATACTGTGTTTAGAACAGGGGTGCCCAATCCTGGTCCTGGAGGGCCGGTATCCAGCAGGTTTTAGTTCTAACTCTTCTTCAACACACCTGATTTCAATCAGCAGGTTATTAACAGGCTTCTGCAGACCCCGATGAGCTGCTGCACAGGTGATTCAATCACTGAATTAAGTATGTTGGAGCAGCAAAACCACAAAACCTGCTGGATACTAGCCCTCCAGGACCAGGATTGGGCACCTCTAGTTTAGAACATCTAACAGAACCACACAGAGGTGAGACAGGACCACACAGAGGTGAGACAGGACCACACAGAGTTGAGACAGGACCACACAGAGGTGAGACAGAACCATGTGTGAGTTATTTATTTATTTTCTAATTTCATGTCAGAATTTTAAACCTTTTGATTCAATTCAATTCAAGTTTATTTATAAAGCACCAAATCAGGACCAGAGACGTCTCAAGGACCTTCACACAGTAAACATTCCAACACAGGTCAGGTCATTAAGCCAATCAGTACAAAGTTTCCTATATAAGGAACCCAGCAGGTTGCATCGAGTCACTGACTAGTGTCAGAGTCTTTACAGCAATCCTCATACTAAGCAAGCATGCAGCGACAGTTGAGAGGAAAACTGAAACCAACCCTCCAGAGGATCCTGGCTCAGTATAAGCAGCCATCCACCACGACTCACTGGGGATGGAGAAGACAGAGCAGACACACACACACACACACACACACACACACACACGTCCTAGTGAATATATAATTAAACGGGTAAACTAGTAGTAGCACATTCAATGTCAAAGAAAGTAAAATGTTATCAGGAGAGGGAGAATGTTTAAGTGGTTTAATAACATTAAGTAACGGTTGTTCTGATGCAACATTCCTGAAACACACCTGTGTCCTGTGGGAGGAGCTAATAGCCACTAAATGAAATCAATCAATCAAATTTTATTTATATAGCACATTCCACTAGGCTTGCAGGAGAGCCTGTCAGTGCGCCCCAGGGCAGCTGTGACTACATCGTAGCTCATCCCCACCAGTGAGTGAATGTGTGTGTGAATGGGTGAATGACCGACTGTGTTGTAAAGTGCTTTGGTGGGTTCCAGGACTCTAGAAGGTGCTACATCAAATACAGGCCATTTACCGTTTACAAAGGAGCAATTAAATAAAACAGCATTAAAACACAGATAAAAAGGTCATATCACAAGCTGTTAAGATAAAATCCATCACATAAACGCCATGCTGCAGAAGTGTGTCTTCAGGCGATGCTTACACACCTGCAATGATGGTCGAATAATGAGTGTCATGATCATATTTTAACAAGCTGTCCATCACTAGATCTGAGAGGTCCTTAAAAAGGTCCGAGTCATACTTTGGTGGGCGATATATCATTCCCACGAGTAATCCCAGAGATGAGCTGAGTGTAAAATAGGAGCAGGATCCATTTTCTCACTAGAAGTGATCCTGCACAGCGACGACTCTGGGAATAACCTGTGGGATAGACTTCTCCTGTTGGCCCCACACCAAACCCTGGTGTGATCAATCCCTCTGTTTTGTCTGCCAGGCCGTGCTCCTGCTCCCCTTCAGGCAGCACTCAGGAGTGTGACGTGAACACGGGTCAGTGTCGCTGTAAGGACAACGTAGAGGGCTTCAGCTGTGATCGGTAAAAACCTCCCGATGACCTTCAGCCACACGAGGAGCTCTGAGCCCACTAAACGTTTTCTTGTTTCTGTCCATCAGGTGTAAACTAGGCTTCTTCAACTTGGACCCAAACAACCCTCAGGGCTGCCTGCCCTGCTTCTGCTTCCAGCACTCATCTGTCTGCGAAAGCGCCGTTGGCTACAGCGTCCACGCCATCAGCTCCACCTTTGACCGAGGCAATGCCGCCTGCAGGCTACGTTCAGGGCGGAGATAACCCACAGCTCCGAGTCCTGAGAACTGAACCAGAACTTTTTCTTTCAGGTGACGAGAAGTGGAGCGGGCAGCGAAGGGATGGGTCTAGTGTCCCCGTCTACTGGTCCTCCACTGGACAGGAAGTGTCCCTCACTTCTGACGACTACTTCCCCATGTACTTTGTTGCTCCAGGTACACACACTGCTGTACTGATAATTGTGTTTATTTGCTTGAGTCGACACCGACCCGGTGGGTTCTCTGTACCACAGACAAGTTTCTGGGGAACCAGATGCTGAGTTACGGACAGAATCTGACTTTCCACTTCCGAGTGGAACGTCGAGATGTTCGTCTGTCGGCCGAGGACCTAATGCTCGAGGGGGCGGGCCTTCGGGTGTCACTCCCCCTCATCGCCCAGGGGAATGGCTACCCCAATGACAACAAGCAGCCATTTGTGTTCAGGTGAGGGTGTGTTTCTGCAAGTTTTCCTGTAATCTAATCTGGATCCAATGCAACAGATGGATGTATTTAATTATTCATCCCTGAAATCTGTTCCTTCATTTTCTTTATTTCAAATGAATTAAATAAAGTGTTCATGCTGGTTCAGACTGATAATCTGAATCAGATTGGACCTTTGTTTGGTAATGATCTGCTTCTGGTCTAGGCTGCATGACACCCCAGATTACCCCTGGAAGCCCCGGATCAGTCACCTGGACTTCCAGAGGCTTCTCCACAACCTGACGTCCATCAAGATCCGCGGAACCTACAGCGAGAGGAGTATGCACACAACTACACACAGCTACACACAACTACACACAGCTACACACAACTACACACAACTACACACAACTACACACAGCTACACACAACTACACACAACTACACACAACTACACACAACTACACACAGCTACACACAGCTACACACAACTACACACAGCTACACACAACTACACACGGCTACACACAGCTACACACAACTACACACAGCTACACACAACTACACACAACTACACACAACTACACACAGCCTGAAGACACACTTCTACACACAACTACACACAACTACACACAGCTACACACAACTACACACGGCTACACACAGCTACACACAACTACACAACTACACACGGCTACACACAGCTACACACAACTACACACAACTACACACAGCTACGTAACTACACACAGCTACACACGGCTACACACAGCTACACACAGCTACACACAGCTACACACAGCTACACACAACTACACATGGCTACACACGGCTACACACAGCTACACACAGCTACACACAACTACACAACTACACACAACTATACACAACTACACACAGCTACACACAACTACACACAGCTACACACAACTACACATATCTACACACAGCTACACACAACTACACACAACTACACACAGCTACACAACTACACACAGCTACACAACTACACACATCTACACACAGCTACACAACTACACACAGCTACACACAACTACACAGAACTACACAACTACACAACTACACACAACTACACACGGCTACACACAGCTACACACAACTACACACGGCTACACACAACTACACAACTACACACAGCTACACACAGCTACACACAACTACACACAGCTACACACAACTACACACGGCTACACACAACTACACATAGCTACACACAACTACACACGGCTACACACAGCTACACACAACTACACACAACTACACACGGCTACACACGGCTACACACAGCTACACAACTACACACAGCTACACAACTACACACAGCTACACAACTACACACAGCTACACACAACTACACAGAACTACACAACTACACAATTACACACAGCTACACAACGACACACAGCTACACACAACGACACACAGCTACACAACTACACACAACTATACACAACTACACACATCTACACACAACTACACACAGCTACACAGAGCTACACACAACTACACAGAACTACACAACTACACAATTACACACAGCTACACAACGACACACAGCTACACACAGCTACACACAGCTACACACAGCTACACACAGCTACACACAACTACACACATCTACACACGGCTACACACAGCTACACAACGACACACGGCTACACACGGCTACACAACTACACACAGCTACACAACTACACAGCTACACACAGCTACACACAGCTACACACAACTACACACGGCTACACACAGCTACACACAACTACACAACTACACACAGCTACACACAACTACACAAGTACACACAGCTACACACAACTACACAACTACACACAGCTACACACAACTACACACAGCTACACACAACTACACAACTACACACGGCTACACACAGCTACACACAACTACACACGGCTACACACAACTGCACACAGCTACACACAACTATACACAAATACACACAGCTACACACGGCTACACACAGCTACGCAACTACACGCAGCTACACACAGCTACGCAACTACACACAGCTACACACAGCTACGCAACTACACACAGCTACACACGGCTACACACAGCTACACACAGCTACACACAACCACACACAGCTACACACAGCTACACAACTACACACAGCTACACACGACTACACACTACACACAGCTACACACAGCTACACACAGCTACACACAAATACACAGAACTACACACAACTACAGAGCTACACAAAGCTACACAACTACACAAAAGTGCACACAACTACACACAGCTACACACAGCTACACACAACTACACAACTACACACAGCTACACACAACTACACACAGCTACACACAGCTACACAACTACACACAGCTACACACGGCTACACACAACTACACACAACTACACAAGTACACACAGCTACACACAACTACACACAGCTACACACAACTACACACCTACACACAGCTACACACAACTACATACAGCTACACACAGCTACACACGGCTACACAACTACACACGGCTACACAACTACACACAGCTACACACAGCTATACACAACTACACACAACTACACACGGCTACACACGGCTACACAACTACACACAGCTACACACAACTACACAACTACACACAGCTACACACAGCTACACACAGCTACACACGGCTACACACAGCTACACACAACTACACACAACTACACACGGCTACACAACTACACACGGCTACACAACTACACACAGCTACACACAGCTATACACAACTACACACAACTACACACGGCTACACACGGCTACACACAACTACACAACTACACACGGCTACACACAGCTACACACAACTACACATGGCTACACACAGCTACGTAACTACACACAGCTACACACAACTACACAACTCCACACACCTACACACAGCTACACACAGCTACACACAACTACACACAGCTACACACGGCTACACACGGCTACACAAGCTACACACGGCTACACAACTACACACAGCTACACACAGCTATACACAACTACACACACCTACACACAGCTACACACGGCTACACACAGCTACACACAGCTACACACAACTACACACAACTACACACAGCTACACAACTACACACAGCTACGCAACTACACACAACTACACACAGCTACACACAACTACACGCAACTACACACAACTACACGCAACTACACACAGCTACACAGAGCTACACACAACTACAGAGCTACACAAAGCTACACAACTACACACAGCTACACAACTACACACAGCTACACACAACTACACACAGCTACACAGAGCTACACACGACTACACACAACTATACACAGCTACACACAACTGCACACAGCTACAGAGCTACACAAAGCTACACAACTACACAAAGGTACACACAACTACACAAAACTAGACAACTACACAATTACACACATCTACACAATGACACACAGCTACACACAACCACACACAGCTACACAACTACACACATCTACACACAACTACACACAGCTACACACAAATACACACAACTATACACAGCTACACACAACTGCACACAGCTACACACAACTATACACAAATACACACAGCTACACACAACTACACACAGCTACACACAACTACACACAGCTACACACGGCTACACACAGCTACACACAGCTACACACAACTACACACAGCTACACACAGCTACACAACTACACACAGCTACACACGGCTACACACAGCTACACACAACTACACACAGCTACACACAGCTACACAACTACACACAGCTACACACGGCTACACACAGCTACACACAACTACACAAGTACACACAGCTACACACAACTACACACAACTACACACGGCTACACACGGCTACACAACTACACACAGCTACACACAACTACACAACTACACACAGCTACACACAGCTACACACGGCTACACACGGCTACACACAGCTACACACGGCTACACAACTACACACAGCTACACACGGCTACACACGGCTACACAACTACACACAGCTACACAACTACACACAGCTACACACAGCTCTACACAACTACACACAACTACACACGGCTACACACGGCTACACAACTACACACAGCTACACACAACTACACAACTACACACAGCTACACACAACTACATACAGCTACACAACTACACACAGCTACGCAACTACACACAGCTACACAACTACACACAGCTACACAACTACACACAGCTACACACAACTACACGCAACTACACACAGCTACACAACTACACACAGCTACACACAACTACACAGAACTACACACAACTACAGAGCTACACAAAGCTACACAACTACACAAAAGTGCACACAACTACACACAACTACACACAGCTACACACAACTACACAGAGCTACACACATCTACACACAGCTACACACAACTACACACAGCTACACAACTACACACAGCTACACACAGCTACACACAGCTACACACAACTACACACAGCTACACACGGCTATACACAAATACACACAGCTACACACGGCTACACACAGCTACGCAACTACACGCAGCTACACACAGCTACGCAACTACACACGGCTACACACGGCTACGCAACTACACACAGCTACACAGCTACACACAGCTATACACAACTACACACAACTACACACAGCTACACACAGCTACACAACTACACACAACTACACAAAGCTACACACAACTACTTACAGCTACACAACTACACACAGCTACACACAACTACACACAACTACTTACAGCTACACAACTACACACAGCTACACACAACTACACAAAGCTACACAACTACACACAACTACACACAGCTACACAAAGCTACACAACTACACACAACTACACAAAGCTACACACAACTACTTACAGCTACACAACTGCACACAGCTACACAACTACATAAAGCTACACACAGCTACACAACTACACACAGCTACACAACTACACACAGCTACACACAACTACACACAGCTACACAACTACACACAACTACACACAGCTACACACAACTACACGCAACTACACACAGCTACACAGAGCTACACACAACTACAGAGCTACACACAGCTACACACAACTACATACAGCTACACAACTACACACAGCTACACAACTACACACAGCTACACAGAACTACACACAACTACACAGCTACACACAGCTACACAACTACACACAACTACACAAAGCTACACACAACTACATACAGCTACACAACTACACACAACTACATAAAGCTACACACAGCTACACAACTACACACAACACACAACTACACACAACTACACACGGCTACACACGGCTACACACAGCTACACACAACTACACACAGCTACACAACTACACACAGCTACACAACTACACACATCTACACACATCTACACAACTACACACAGCTACACAACTACACACAGCTACACACAACTACACACAGCTACACACAACTACACACAGCTACACACAACTGCACACAGCTACACACAACTATACACAAATACACACAGCTACACACGGCTACACACAGCTACGCAACTACACGCAGCTACACACAGCTACGCAACTACACACAGCTACACACAGCTACGCAACTACACACAGCTACACACGGCTACACACAGCTACACACAGCTACACACAACTACACACAGCTACACACAGCTATACACAACTACACACAACTACACACGGCTACACACGGCTACACAACTACACACATCTACACACAGCTACACAACTACACACAGCTACACACAACTACACAGAACTACACAACTACACAATTACACACAGCTACACAACGACACACAGCTACACACAACTACACACAGCTACATACAGCTACACACAGCTACACATAACTATACACAGCTACACACAACTACACACAGCTACATACAGCTACACACAACTACACACAGCTACACACAACTATACACAGCTACACACAACTACACATAGCTACATACAGCTACACACAACTACACACAACTACACACAGCTACATACAGCTACACAACTACACACAACTACACAAAGCTACACACAACTACTTACAGCTACACAACTACACACAGCTACACACAACTACACAAAGCTACACAACTACACACAACTACACACAGCTACACAAAGCTACACAACTACACACAACTACACAAAGCTACACACAACTACTTACAGCTACACAACTGCACACAGCTACACAACTACATAAAGCTACACACAGCTACACAACTACACACAGCTACACAACTACACACAGCTACACACAACTACACACAGCTACACAACTACACAAAGCTACACACAGCTACACAACTACACACAGCTACACAACTACACAAAGCTACACACAGCTACACAACTACACACAGCTACACAACTACACACAGCTACACACAACTACACACAGCTACACAGCTACACAACTACACACAGCTACAAAACTACACACAGCTACACTACTACACAAAGCTACACACAGCTACACACGCAAATTGCCGTGGATCTATCTCTGGACTCACCACGTAGCGTAGGTGGGTGAGGATGAGTCTCTCCATAATCTTGATCAGATGGGAGTTCAAGGTGACGGGTCTGTAGTGGTCTTGCTCGTGGGCATATGATGTTTTGGGAACTGGAACCACACAGGAGGTCTTCCACAGAATGGAGACCTTCTCCAGGTGAAGGCTAAGGTTGAACATGTGCATGATCACTTCACAAATCTGTACACAGCTGCACACAAACTCACCCCCTCTCTAGGTGGACTTCCCTCTCAGATCTCATTCCAGGTTCCTTTTGCAGGTGCTGGTTACCTGGACAGCGTCTCTTTGGTGACAGCAAGGGTGGGGCCAGGTGTTCCTGCTCACTGGGTAGAGCGATGTACCTGTCCTCAGGGGTACCATGGTCAACACTGTGAGCAATGCACTGTGGGATACCGCCGCACGCAGCCAGAGCTTGGAGCCTTCAGCTCCTGTGAGTCCTGCAATTGTCATGGGCACAGCGACACCTGCCACCCAGATACTGGTAAGTCTGGGTCTACTAGTAAGACTGGGTCTACTGGTAAAACTGAGTTTATGCTGAGTCTATCCTGGCTTTTACTGGATCTGACTGGTTGGAGAATATTGATCAGCTGATGTTTTCAGCTGAGCCGACCTCCAGCAGGCAAAAACCTGTCTGTTTGACTTTGTGGAACTACAGGAGCAAATCACTTTCACATCTTCTGGGACTGTCAGGTGATAAGGCCCTACTGGTCAGAGATCAACAAACACATTAACAATGTATTCAATGTAACAATCCCACTTAATTGTGAAACAATGTATTTGGGCAACATGTCGGGTGTAACATAAACATGAAAGGTATGCTCCGTCTCGGTCTCTTCGCTCAGCCGAGCAGGAACTTCTGGTGGTCCCCCAGTCGAAATATCGATCGAGGGGTTGTCGTGCTTTTTCTATTCTGGCTCCAACTCTGTGGAACGAATTGCCACTGAGCATTAGGCAGGCACCATCCCTTCACGTCTTTAAGTCTCATTTAAAGACTCATTTTTATTTGATTGCGTTTTAGCGCTAGGGTTCTTTGAATTGCCCTGACATTATGGTTTTAATTCTTCTTCTTTTTAACCCAGATGCTTGATTTTATTTTGTTCACCATATGTTTTTGATCGATTAGTCTTATTTCCGTTATCTCTCTTTATTTGTAATAGTGTTTGCTTGATATTTTATGATTGTATGTTTTTATCTTGCTTTTATGCCCATGTACTGGGAATGTTTTTCTTATGATGATGCTGTTCAGCACCTTGGGCTTCTGATAACGTTGTGGAAGGTGCTCTACAAATAAAATTTGATTGATTGATTGAACATGAAAGACAAGAAACTTTTATTAATGCTACTGGCAGTAAGTAAGAAATCGGTCACAAGGAAATGGTTACAAGCAGATCCTCCCACGGTGGGAGAGTGGGCTGAAATAGTCCATGAGATATATGTTATGGAAAAGATATCTTCATCCCTCAAAGTGGAAAAAGAAAAATTTTATAAAATCTGGACCAAGTGGTCTGTCAAGCCTACCAGATCTAACTTTATTTGAAGTACAGCTTTGAAGGTGGGAACAGATCCCTACCCCCTCTTACTTGTTTTATACATATATATATATATATATATATATATATATATATATATATATATATATATATATATATGTATATATATATATGAGAGTGTAAGATGCGCCCCCCGGTTTGGTTGGTGATTTGTTAATGTTTTGAACTACTGGGTAACAGGGCTTAATAAGAAAATGGGGAGGGGCAGATGAACACAACCATTCAAACGTAAGGATTACACCTCTTTGTGCGGATGCGGTTTGCTCAGGTTGATTGTAAAATGGAAATTTGATGTGATTTGACCATGCCCTTCCAAATAAAAGAAAATTTCAAAAAAGTAAAAAAAAAAAACTGTCTGTTTGCCTTCTGTTACTTCAGGAGCATGTGACTGTCAGGACAAC
>SSNQ01034591.1:536387-554605 GCA_006942095.1 Nothobranchius kuhntae | reverse complement strand
GTCCAGCCGACTAGAAATAAAAGCATGAATAAGTTTCTCTAAGCCTGGTCTGGACATGAGACCTCTGACTCTTGATGTTTGATGAAGGTGATAAAACGCTGATTTAGTTATAGCCTTAATATGTCCAGAGAAGCTCAGGTCTGAGTCAATAATAACACCAAGATTTCTAACCTGGGTCTTTGTCTTTATTACCCTGGAGTCTAGCTGAGCAATAACATCCATCCTATCCTTCTTGTTGCCACAGACAATAACTTCACTCTTGTCTTTGTTAAGCTGAAGGAAGTTTGACTGCATCCAGTCGTTGACTTGTTCTAGGCACTGACAGAGTGAGTCCAGTGGACGACAGTCACTAGGTGACAGGGCTCGGTAGATCTGGGTGTCATCAGCTTAGCTATGATAGGAGATGTTGTTATTAAGTGTGACCTGACCCAGGGGCAGCATATAGAGATTAAAGAGTACTGGTCCTAGAGTTGAGCCTTGGGGGACCCCACATGTCATGGTGATCCACTTTGATTTGTGATCCCCAATAGAGACACCATAGCCCCCAACATATTTAGAGATTACACATGTGTTTATTTATCAATTAATACTTGATTATTAGGGGCAGTTTGCAAATGGGTAGTGAATATCATTATTAAAATAAGAAACTACATTAATAGAACTTCAAACAGCAGCAGCTGGGACACGAATGTCAGCAGTTCATAATCAATATATCGGGTCAGGTCCCTGCCTAAGCAGGGAGACCCAGACTTCCCTTTTCCCAGCCACTTGGCCCAACTCCTCCGAGGGAATCCTAAGGTATTCTTCCCTGGCCAGGCGAGAGACATAGGCTGTGTTTGAGATGAGCCAGGTCTGCGCAGATTAGATCACCGGTGATCAGCGTGTAGTGCTTTCCGGTTAGATTTGTGTCCGACTTGACGCCGACTTGCTCTGACGTCACGCCTACATAGGCAATGATAACCTTGTGAGATCAAGGCGGACGCAGATTTTGGAGCAACGCACTGCAGTTGCTCTCCACCGGCTGCAAAACGGAGGGCATGACGAGAAATGTCTGGCTCTCACCTGATCTAAGATCTGATTGGTTCTCATTCTGATCCAAACATCCAGTGGGAGAATGTGAAACGTTAATTGGTCACATGTATTCTGTAAATCATGTTACGTTGATGATGACAACTATATAGGCCATAAAGACAAATGTGATATGTTTTATTTTGTCACATTTCCTATAAGCATCTTCATCCATCGTCACCCGTGAGCTACACATGTAGGGAAATCTGTTCGACTTAAACGCCGGCTTTCAGTCACTCCCCCTGCTGCGTCGGTCTGCTCTTGTCCGTTTTCCAGTCGAGGCGCTGCTCAACTCGAACAAGGCCATAGTCTCTCCAGCGTGTCCTGGGTGTTCCCTTTGGCCTTCTCCTGGTTGGACGTGCCCAGAAAACCTCACCAGGGAGGCATCCAGATCAGATGCCCGAGCCACCTCAACTGGCTCCTCTCGATGTGGAGGAGCAGCAGGTCTACTCTGAGCCCCTCCCGGATGACAGAACATCTCACCCTATCTCTAAGGGAGAGCCCAGCCACCCTGCAGAGAAAACTCATTTCAGCCGCTTGTATCCGTGATCTCGTTCTTTCGGTCACTACCCAAAGCTCTTGACCATAGGTGAGGGTAGGAACGTAGATCGACCGGTAAATTGAGAGCTTTGCTCTCTGGCTCAGCTCTCTCTTCACCACGACAGACCGGTACAATGCCCGCATCACAGCAGATGCAGCACTAATCCACCTATCGATCTCACGCTCCAGCTTTCCCTCACTCGTGAAAAAAACTCAGAGATACTTAAACTCCTCCACTTGAGGCAGGACCTCGTTTCTGACCTGGAGAAGGCATTCTACCCTTTTCCGACTTAAGACCATGGTCTCTGATTTAGAGGAGCTGATTCTCATTCTCATAGAGCTGGTCCAGTGTTCCACGGCCAGGACGAAAACCACATTGTTCCTCCTGAGTCCGAGGTTCAACAATCTGCCAGACCCTCCTCTCCAGAACCCCTGAATAGACCTTACCAGGGAGACTCAGGAGTGTGATGCCCCTGTAGTTGGAACACACCCTGCGGTCCCCCTTTTTAAATAAGGGAAGCACCATCCCGGTCTGCCATTCCAGTGGGACTGCCCCCAATTTCCATGCGATATTGCAGAGCCGCATCAGTCAACACAGCCCCACAACATCCAGAGCCTTAAGGAACTCTGGTTGGATCTCATCCACCCCCTATGCCGTGCCACCAAGGAGCTTTTTAATCTCCTCAGTGACCTCAGCTCCAGAGATTTGAGAGTCCAACCCAAAGTCCCCAGACTCTGCTTCCTCACTGGAAGACATGCCTGTGGGATTGAGTAGGTCTTCAAATTAATCTGCCCAGCGATCCGCAACGTCCCGAGTCAAGGTCAGCAGCATACAATCCCCACTAAAAACACTGTTGGTAGCGCACTGCTTTCCCCTCCTGAGGTGCCGGATGGTGGACCAGAATCTCCTCGAAACCAAATGGAAATCTTGCTCCATGGTCTCACCGAACTCCTCCCATACTCATGTTTTTGCCTCTGTGACCACCTGGGCCGCTTTCTGCTTAGCCTGTTGGTACCTGTCAGCTGCCTCTAGAGTTCCACAAGCCAAAAAAAAACTGATAGGACTCTTTCTTCAGCTTGACAGCATCCCTAACCGCCGGTGTCCACCAGCGAGTTCAGGGATTGCCACCACGACAGGCACAGACGACCCTGTGGCTGCAGCTCCGGTTGGCTGCCTCGACAAAGGAAGCACAGGACATGGCCCACTCTGACTCAATGTCCCCCGCCTCCCCCGGAACATTTTGGAAGTTTTGTCGGAGGTGGGAATTGAAACTTGAAACTGACAGGAGACTCCACCAGACGTTCCCAGCAGACCCTCACAATACGTTTGGGCCTGCCAGGTCTAACCGGAATCCTCCACCACCATCGGAGCCAACTCACCACCAGGTAGTGGTCAGGTGAAAGCTCCGCCCCTCTCTTCACTCGATTGTCCAAGACATGTGGCCGCAGATCAGATGAGACGACAACAAAGTCGATTAGTCACCCTTGGGTCCCAGGCTGCTGTATTCCGAGCTCGGCCAGCCCGGGGGCTTGCTGTCATCTCCCAGGGCTCTGGCGGCTGCTAGCTGCAGCCCCCAGCGTAATACCCTGTGCCTCTAGGGAGGGTGGTTGGGGCTAGGAGTGGGTGATATAGAAAAAAATCATATCACGATTTTGTTTTTGCATAATCATGATCACAATTTTATCACAATTCATTCTATTTGACAATTCAGACATTTGGGAAGTTATTTACCATTAAAATACATACATTTAAATCATACCCCTTCACAGAAAATAGGATACAAGATTTCAGAATCCTAAAAGAATCTTGAAATTCCATTTGTCTATCTATCGCGACAACCTACTTTTGAACCCCACCAAGTCTATGTTATCTTGTAGGAGAAACTTCACTCCGACTTACCTTGGTCTGTTTTCTCTGCAGGAAACATCGACAAGGTGGACCTGAGCAAACTAACCCAGATCGAAGAGTCGTTGAAGCGGGCCAAGGCCAAGATGGCCGACAGTGAGCTGGACAAGAAGCTGGCGGAGTTAAACGATGTGGCGCGTTCTCAGGAGGAGATGATCAACGACTACGACCGGCAGATCCGTGAGATCCGGGCCGACATCGCCAACCTCAACGACATTAGGAACACGTTACCCAACGGCTGCTTCAACACAGCGTCGCTGGAGCTGCCTTAGCACCGCCCAACTGCTCCATCAGCTCCGCCCACCCTCACACTCCGGCGAACGAGACGACTTTTACCAAAACACTTATTGCTCTCAGATTCCTTTCCTCCACAGGAAAAGAGCAGCTGGTTCCTTTTCCTGATGTGGGTTTGAACGGACTCAGCGGCGTCAAGATGTCGTTCAGACAGAACCAGAACCACGGACAGAACCTCAGCCCCAACAGGACTGCAGCCACAGAGGAAGCCAGTTTCAGGCGTCATCTAATCTTCTTCCCAGAGCAGTTTCCTCCTCCTCCAGCAGGAGCCGCTGCTCCTCTAACAGGAACCCTCATCCAGTTCCTCTGAGTCCCCATCCTGCCTCAGAACCGGGGCAGAGCTCATGTTCTGATGACCCGTTTAAACAATATAAAAACTTTTTTCTCTTGACTGCAGCTCAAACATTCTGGTGACGCTCCACCTTCGGTTCCCCACGAGGAGCAGAGGGAACAGAAAGTTCCGGTTTGAGGTGAACCGGTTCTGTGGATCTGAACCGGGATGTTTTCAGCTGTGATTCTTACAGAACAGGAAGTGACAGTTTTCCATCTTAGTAGCAGCTCGACTCTTTGGGTTTTAACCCTAAACAGTTTATCAACTTCAGAATCAAGTCAAGTAATTAAAGCAGAGATCTGATGGCAGAGCCGGCATCGGTACCGACCCAAACCAACATTGGGTTCATCCCTTGAGTTAGGAGCCTATTTCAGCCTGGATGTTCAGAAGTTGGAGTTCTGGTCCCGGGACTGAAACAGAAGAAAAATCATGTAAAAATACAAACCAGCAATCGGACCCTCAGGAAGCCAGAACTCGTCATCCAGAAGCACTCACCACTGCTGGATCTGGATTTCTGGACTGGACCCCTCAGAACCAGCTCCAGGCAGGTCGAGCTGCTCTGTGATGGAAACCTGTTGTTGGTTCTTCTGGACCGGTTTCTCTGACTGAACCTGTTGGATCATCACGCGGGAGAGCGTGTTGTTCTGAGCACGCGTGTGGTCTCTCACATGTCTGAGATGAAGGTCGGCTTGTTCCCTCTGCCCCCCCACTCCGTCACATTTATGCAACGTTCTGCGTAGCGACGACTCGATCTGAAACACTGGTGCTAATTATGTTAAATGTTATATTTTTGTGTGAATGTTTTTATCCTTTCTGTGTAAATAAATGATTCTGGATCAGAACCAACAGCCCGTTGGGTCGGATCCCACCCGCTCCAGGTGGAATATATCCCATATGATAACGTCTGATTGTTACAGTAATGATTATTATCCCTGCTGGAGTGTAAACAAGGCTCGGATTCTTTGTTGTCACTGTGTTGTTGTCCGGTTTTTAATCTGATCCCAGTGCAGCCAGCAGCTGTTTCCTGTTTAAACTGTAATTAAGTTATACCGATTCAGTTTTTGGTGGAGCAGCTCGGCCCACCAGAACCGAGCCTTCCCACCTGCTTGTAAATCTTAACGTAACATTTCCATAATAAACGAATGACTCCAGACCTGCCTGCGCCTGATTCTGACCAGATTAACTCAGAAGGAGCATCTCTGGGTTTATCCATGAGGCTTTTACCCGACGATGCTTTTATTAGTGTTTTATCCTGCGAGGCTTTTATCCAGCGAGGTCGTAGCACTTCCGGCTGAAGTACTTCCGGTAGACCCTGCAGTCATTTGGTTGTGGGCACACTGGTGAGGTGAGTCTGCTGTACACAGGCGCCACCGGTCCCTCCGAACACCACCAGCAGGCAAGGTGGGTTACGTGTCTTGCCCAAGGACGCAACAGCAGCAACAGACCAAGCAAGGCTCAAAACTGCAAACTTCGGATGACGGGGCGAGAAAACAAATACTCAACAAGACTGGCTATGGATAACGACTCAAGAGTGGAACAACAATCAGCCACCACCTCTACATTGATGACATGAAGCTGTATGCCAAGAGTGAGCGAGACGTTGCCCCACTGATCCACACCACCAGGATCTACAGCCCTGATACCTGAATGTCATTCAGACTTGAGAAGCGTGGTCGGATGGTGACAAAGAAAGGGAAGGTAGTCCAGACAGAAGGGCTCTCACTCCCAGAGGATAGCAGCCATTGAGGACAGCCACAAGTACCTCGGTATCCCACAACCAAATGGCAACCTTGATGGAGCCTCAGGAACAGGAGCCACAGCCAAATCTCTACAACGAGTAAGACAAGTCCTAAGAAGTCAGCTCAGTGGCAAGAACAAGATCTGGGCAATAAACAGCTACACCCTGCCAGTGATCAGATCTCCTGCTAGCCAAAGGAAGAAACACAGACCAAAGATTTCAAGACACGGAAGCTCCTAACCATAAATGAAGGTTCCATGTCCAGCACCCTGAGACTGTACACTAACTGTAAGGAAGTAGGCAGAGGACTGCTGAGTGTGAGAGCCACCATCCAGGATGAAACATCAAAGATCCATAAGTACATCAAAGATAAAGCCCCAACCGATGATGTGCTCAGTGAATGTCTCAGCCAATGGGCTGCATGGTGGTGCAGTTAAGCACTGTTGCTTCGTAGCAAGAAGGTTGCAGGTTTGAAAATTGGCTGCGACCTTTCTGCTTGGAGTTGCATGTTCTCCCCATGCATGTGTGGGTTTCCTCTGGGTTCTCCGGTTTCCCCCACAGATCACAACACACCCTATAGGTTAACGAGTGCACGTCGCTTTGGATAAAAGCGTCTACCTAATAAATAAACATAAACACTGGCGATCAGAGGAGGAGATGCTGGAAATACCATCGTCGGGAGGACAAACCCCTACCTGGGATGTACCAGACAAACAACTGAAGTGGCTGATATCAAGAAATCCTACCAATGGCTAGAAAGAGCTGGTCTGAAGGACAGCACAGAGGCATTCATCATGGCTGCACAGGAACAGGCCCTGAACACCAGAGGCCACAATCTACCAGACCAGACCCAAGGTGTAGGCTATCAAAGAGGCCCCTGAGTCAATCCATCACATAACTGCAGGGTGTAAGATGCTGGCAGGGAAAGCATCCATGGAACGCCACAACTAAGTGTCTGGCATCATGTCCAGGAACATCTGTGTAGAGTATGGACTGGAGGTTCCAAGGTCAAAGTGGGTAAGATTAAAAATATGTTTAAAATTAGAATTCTTTTTTTAATTTGTGAGTAAAAAAACTTAAGGACAGGAGAGAGAAAATGAACAGGAAAGGGGGAATAAGAGCAGAACATGGAGAGGGTAGTGATGAAGGTCCCACCAAAGCCTGAACAGGTGAGCTATATAAAAGATTGTTTTCTTTCTTTGTACAGATAGTCTAGACCAGGGGTGTCAAACTCATTTTAGCTCAGGGGCCACATTGAGGGAAATCTAGTCCCAAGTGGGCCGAACCGGTAAATTAAAAATAAACTTCAGATTGTTTTCTTTGTTTTAATACAATCAATATAAAACAAGGCTAGAGCCTGAGGACAGTGTAGTACAAGTACAACACCTGAAGTGTACTTGAAATTTGAAAAAAATTAAAAAATCAACAATTAAAAAAACATTCCTTAGTGATTCAAAGAGCTTACAGATCACATGGGTAGACCAGTTTCATGCAGCATGTAAAGTATATTTGACTCATTTTACCTAACATCTTTTAGCTTTCACCAGCACATCAATATCAGTATTCACATCCTGAGTGGCGGCCAACTTCAGGATGTGATTCAAGTTCTTGTGTGAGCCTTGAGCGCAGCTTTGTTTTATTTATACTCATTACAGAGAAAACTTGCTCACGATAAGTTTATTTTCACTCTACATTGTAAAGTATGAAAATAAAGTTTACACAACCGTCTCGCGGGCCGGATTTAACCCGCTTGCGGGCCGGATCCGTCCCGCGGGTCGCATGTTTGACACCCCTGGTCTAGACCATCTACATTCATTTGTGTTGGGCGTTGCAGTCTATGGAGTGGCTCAGGGTTGTTTTTGTAAGACTGAGCATGTGACAAATCAACCTTTTGAGTTTCTGAGTGTTGAATGATGAATTTGACCAAATACAAATGTTTATTACAGTAAAATGATTTTGTGGGGGAACAAAACCAGCTCAGAACCCGATAGACGCTCCTGATGACAGGATGAAAAAACCAACACACAAACCGGTCCAAATCCTAAAATCTGTGATGTTTTTCAGAGTTAATGAAACAGTTGGGATTTTGTTCGTGTAAACTACCCAGCGCTGTGCTAATTTCCACCAGCAGGTGGCAGTAGAGGACTGAAATACAAATGAACTCACCTGGTGGTTTTCCAGCCTTCAGATGAAACTCACCTGTTCTTAAAGCCTTCACTTCCACAAACACAAGTTAAACGTCATCACATTTTGTTTCATCTTCCTTTTATTTTGGAAACATCTGAGAAACTTACAGCTTTTATCTTTGAAACGTGTTTTGTGCCAATGAATGTTGGAAAAAGTGTCAGTAAGGGTTAGAAGGTAAAACACACACACACACACACACACACACACACACACACACACACACACACACACACACACAGGCATTTCAAAAGCTCTGAACCCGTCCGTGCACGTTCCCTCAGACCCTAGCTCCTGCGCTCAGCTCGCGCCCGCTGTGCGCGTCCCCGTGGCCCCGGACCAGAGCTGAGCTGAGCTCCAGGCAGCGGGTAACGTCAGAGGGGAGCAGCCCGCGGGAGACGCACCGACCGCCGCGTGGCTCCGCTCTCAGTGGCTGTGAGGTCTCTAAACTTGGTTCCGGAGCTGGCTTGAGCGGACCGACAGCACCGTGTGTCTGCCTCCTCCCGGGTCCGGTTGGTGGGAACTTAGAGGTCCGGTTTGAGTGAGTCGAAACAATGAGGCAGAACCCGCCGGCAGCTAACGGCTAGCTGGAGCAGCTGGACGGTCTCAGCCGAACTGGACCGTCCATGTGGGACTGGACCGGTTCCTGTTGGTCACCGAACCCGCATTTCCTGGATTAACGAAGTGTCCCGGAGGGACTCTGTAACGGAACAAGTTTGTCCCGGTTCGGACATGGAAATGGACACGGACCTGGGCGACTCGGAGTCTCTACACGGCGGACTGAACCTCCGAGACCCCTTGGACCGGATCCTGGTGGACACCGTGTCCCAGCAGCAGGGATGGATCCGGTTTTACGGTAAGAACTCAGTCCGGTCCGGTTCGGAAACATTTTTTCAGCGGGTCAGCAAGTACTGAAGTCACTGGTGGGTCTGCAGCAGCACTCAGTCAGTTCTGACCCGAGATCAGTCCCGATCCGTCCACATATCAGGGTCAGGACTCCAGAACCTCCGGGATGCAGGTCTGACCCTCAAACCGGGTCCAGATCTCAGGACCGGATCTCTTTAAATAGACCGGCTCGGTTCGGAGCCAGCTTCCTGGCGAGGCTTAGTGAGATCCTGTTACACCAACTGGGCTGGATAGTCTGTTCGGTTCGGTTCTAAACCCAGAAAAATCGGACCGCATGTTCCGATTTTCAGAGGTAGAAACTTTTATAAAGTTTTCCTCTGAAGGAAGAGCCGAACCGCTGCTGGGTTCTGGTTCTGATCAGCTGATTCAGGCGGAACCGAATCTCCGGTTCGATTTATTCATATTTAGTCTGATTAGTATTTTTTAATTATTTAAATCAGATTTTAGGTTTTATATCAAACATAATTTAGTTCAATTTAGTCTGGATTTCATGATTTCATCAGGATTAATCCATAAACAAGTGACTCACAACAGGTCATTAATAATTTGCCTCATAACTATAAACAGTCGTGACTAGTAAACACAACAGGTCATGACTAGCAGTATTAGTAAGTAGTATTAAGAACATAAACATGTTTTAGTCACTTAGAAACACGGTAAAAACAAACAAACAAACTTTATTCTAATGTAAACAACCCTCAGGCCCGGCGAGGCCCATCAGAACCCACTGTGGTGGTTCTGGACCCGTACAGCAGGTGTGAACAGCTGCTGTGGCTTAATGTGATGAGGCAGAACCACACCGCCCGGCAGGAAAAAGAACAGTTTCTATATGGATCCTTGACAAATAAACAGGGGGACACCAGCAGGATTCTAGTTGGTTCTGTCAGAACTTCTGGACCTACAGAATTTTGGTTAGAACCTCCAGACGTCCAGAACCCTTCAGAATAAATCAGGCTGCTGCAGGTGTCTTGTGAAATCTACATTTTATTTTGAAACTTCATCCTGAGGGCGGACATATTTTTGTCTGTATCAACATTAGAAAAAGGCTCCGCCCCTCAGGTGAGTCAGGGGGAGCTGCAGAGGGATTGTGGGAGTTTCATGTACTCGGAATAATTTTCACCTGGAATGTTACTGAGGCTGTAAAACGAACCGATTCTCACGTCTAAATGATCTCTCAGAACAACAAAACGTCCTGATGGGTTAAACGTGTGTGTGTGTGTGTGTGTGTGAATACACTCACCTAAAGGACTATCAGGAACACCATACTAATACAGTGTTGGACCCCACTGACTGTCAGAACTGCCTTAATTCTATGTGGTGTTGATCCAACAAGGTGCTGAGAGCATCTTTAGAAATGTTGGCCCGTATTGATAGGATAGCATCTTGCAGTTGGAGATGTGTGGGATGCACATCCAGGGCACGAAGCTCCCGTTCCACCACATCCCAAAGAGGCTCAATCGGGTTGAGATCTGGTGACCGTGGAGCTTTATGACATGGTGCATTATCCTGCTGGAAGTAGCCATCAGAGGATGGGTGCATGGTGGTCATGAAGGGATGGACATGGTCAGAAACAATGCTCAGGAAGCCGTAGCATTTAAACCATGCTTAATTGGCACCAAGGGGCCTAAAGTGAGCCAAGAAAACATCCTCCACACCATGACACCACCACCACCAGCCTGCACAGTGGTAACAAGGCATGATGGATCCATGTTCTCATTCTGTTTACGCCTAGCTCTGAAAAGGGGAAAACATCCAGTGAGCGGCAGTTCTGTGGGGCGAAAAGGCCTTGCTGATGCCGGAGGTCTGAGGAGAACGTCCAGGCTGGTTGGAGCTGATGGAAATGACGATACATTCGGATGGTAGGGTCAGAATTTGGTGTCAACAACATGAAAGCATGGATCCATCCTGCCTTATACCAACGGTTCAGGCTGGTGGTGGAGGCGTAATGGTGTGGAGGACATTTTCTTGGCACACTTTAGGTCCCTTGGTACTAATTGATGACCTTTGTTGCTGACCATGTCCATCCCTTTATGACCACAGTGTACCCATCTTCTGATGGCAACTGCCAGCAGGATGATGCACCATGTCATAACGCTGGAATCGTCTCAGACTGCTTTCTTGAACATAATGAGTTCACTGTACTCAGATGGCCTCCACAGTCACCAGATGTCAGTCCAGAATGGGATGTGGTGGAATGGGAGATTCTCATCATGGATGTGCAGCCGACACATCTGCAGCCACCGTGTGATGCTGTCATGTCAACATGGACCACGATGTCCGAGGAATGTTCCCAGTAGCTTGTTGAATCTATGCCATGAAGGATTATGTTGCTGTTTAAAACCAGAAGTTCTCCGGTTCCTTCAGTTCCACCTCTGGTCCGTTTTGGAGGGTTAAACGATGTAAATATAAACATGTTAAATATAAATATAGATGTTTAATCTGTGCAAGGCTGAACCCTGGTTCCTGGTTCTATCCGGGTTCCCATGTGCTTCCACTGGTCTGAAAGGCCTCCATCTCCCTGCTGTGGGCCTTTTCTGGGACAGGGAATATTGCTGATTCCTGGCGTTGGGTTGGGATGCTTCCTGAGGTGGCTCAGCCTGGATCGGAGTGTCTCTAAGAGCTCTGATGTTCTTCAGGTGATCCTGAAACCCAGATGGGTTCTGATGCTGAACTCCAGGTTCTTCCTTCTGGTCCTTCCTGAAAGTTCTGGAAGGAGAGTGTTCTGATTGATTACAAAGTCCTGTGCTGTCATTGTTGGAGTTTGTTCATCAGATCAGAACCTGGCAGTCCCAGAGTCTAAACAGAACCAGGACTGGACCGCACAGACGAGGCGTGTCGTCCTGGTGTTGACAGGAAACAGAACCCAGACCTGGTTTGTTTGCTTTGGCGCCGGCGGGCCACGAGACAAGGATGTTGTTCTGGGAATGCAGACGTGGGCAGGCTCCGGATTACACCCAGGTGTTGCCTCAGTGCCCTGTTGCATTGTGGGTAGTTTGTGGTTCAGCTGTTGCCAGGCTGTGGATTGTTTGTGCCTGTGTTCTCTTGGCCCGGTCCAGGTTCTGATGCTTCTGGGTAATAATGTTCTGTTTGACCTTTTCTTGTTCTGGTCTCAGGCCCGTTATGCTCTGATCTCTGGCCGGTTCTGTTCTGGTTTCCGGCCGGTTCTGTTCTGGTCTCAGACCAGCAAACATGGTCAGAAACTGTCTGTTTGGTTTGCCGCTGGACCCGGTTCTGGGTGCGCATCAGGACAATGGGTTCTGATGGGGCAGGAAATAGAAAGTTCCTCACCAGCCGGCTGTCATCAGGATGGGGGGGTCAGCAGGATTTCCCCTCCGACGGACAAGTCCGAACCAGAACCACCGGGTTTCTATTTCAGGATACAGAGTGGACAAACACAGGTTCTACAGTCTGGTTCAGAGCTCCTGACCCCAGTCCAGAAAAAACGTGTTAATGGTTCTGTAAAGTCTCAGGGCTGTAGCGGGTTACTGAACCGTACCTGTGTTCTGGACTAGAGACAACCGGGTCCAGAGACAAGTCAGGTCCTCTAACATGTTCGGGTTCTCTTCCTGTTTCCTCCTCAGGCTGATTAAAGGTTGTTCCATATGACAACTTCTTGGTATCAACAGGAAGTAATCTGATTACTTAGCTGGTGCGGAGGTTGTCTGATTCTCTCTGGACTAACGGTTCTGTTTCAGTACAGGATCAGATCAGATGGGTCCAAGCTTATGTTTCTTTTCAGATGATTTTCATGAAGTTGGACCAATTATGGAGGTCCATCCAGCCGTAGTAGACCACCAGGCCCCTGATTCCCTTGGTCCAGGTCTAGGTCTAGGTCCAGGACCCTCCCCTGCTGGTCTGTTTTTGTCAGAAGCTGCTGCAGGTCTTCTAGTCTCCCAACAGGAAGTGGATCAGAGACCCGCAGCAACAGATCTGAACCCTTGACCTCCAGCTGAAGGATTCTGGATTTTGTGTCTCAGAAAAGTTTTAACTATGACATAATCAGCTCAGATGGAATGTGTGAGCTCATCTATGACATCATCAGCTCCGATGGAATGTGTGAGCTCGTGTATGACATCATCAGCTCAGATGAAAACAGGAACTAAAAGAGGAAACATTACGCAGAAACATGTTCCTGTTACTTATAACTTGAAGAAGATAGAAGCAGCAAGTTCTGGTTCTGGTTCTGCTTTTAGCCTCAAACCTTTCAAAGCTTCAGTCACGACAAGGAAAACAGGAACTATTTATTTACAGGCCTGGAAAATATCCCCCCCCCAGTCCAATGAGTCTGAGGAGCTTTAATCCTCTCAGCTGCTTCTCCTGCTTGGTTCTGGTGCCGACCCGTTCTCCTGTGTCATTTCCTGTCTGATGATTCCAAGTTGGAATGTTTTTGGGATAGGAGCCAGGAAACGACTGAGATTCCAGCATTGGGTCAGACTGCGGCTGTGCTGCTGACGTAGCAGCCCGCCCAGAGCCAGAACCTTATGGCTCAGATGAAGGCTCCCACAGCAGGAAGCAACCCAGTCAGATCCAGAACCGTGTGTTCTTCTGGACCGGTCTCACAGGGACTTGATTTTTAAATGGATTAGCTAATCTGTACCGGGTCTAAAGCTCCTCTTCACATCTCTGGAGTCCATCATGTTGGACCTTTAGGACATCACACCTGTGATGGATTCCCTGTGGACCCCGTTCCTTCTGAAAACATGTCACACTCGTGTGTGTGTGTGTGTGTGTGTGTGTTCTGGTACTTACTACATACTGATGACCTTTTTCACTATTTTCCCTACAAAGTGAGGACATGTTTGTGGTCCAGTTGGTTTCAGAGGTTTGGTGTGAATTATGTTTTAGTTAGGGTTGGGGTACGGGTCAGGGTCAGGGTCAGGGTCAGGGTCAGGTACGGTGGAATCACAAACATGGATGGAAGGCAATGGAGTGTCCTCACTATGATAGAAAGGTGTGTGTGTGTATGTGTGTGTGCGTTCGTGTGTGTATCTGTGTGTGTGTATCTGTATATGTGTGTGTGTGTGTGTGTGTGTGTATTTGAGTGTTTGTGTGTGTGTGTGTGCGTGTGTGTGTTTCTGTATGTGTGTGTGTGTGTGTGTGTGTGTGTGTGCGTGCGTGTGTGTGATCTTAAACCCAGATGTACGGCAGCAGAATTGCTCTCCTGTCCGATCCAGATGTTGTGAGACCAGCAGCACCTCCACCTGCTGCAGTGATGTCATCAGTAATATGGTTCTGATCCCTGGAGCCCCACCCCCTGAGTGGCTCATGAATAAAGGATGAAAGTGTGCTTTTATGTCATGACTCAATGAGGTTC
Organism: Nothobranchius kuhntae; assembly: GCA_006942095.1. Taxonomy (NCBI): domain Eukaryota; kingdom Metazoa; phylum Chordata; class Actinopteri; order Cyprinodontiformes; family Nothobranchiidae; genus Nothobranchius; species Nothobranchius kuhntae. Next base: position 540,324 of record SSNQ01034591.1, on the reverse strand, counting down.
TGGTCCGATTCTGTCACAGACGATGATCTAGATTATTCTGACGTTTCCTGGATCCAGAATTGGGTCTTCTCAGCTCCCTGAATCTGGTTCTAGCTTCCTCAGATCAGCCTTTCAGGCTCCTGGAGAACTTGGTCCGGTTCTGGATTCCTCGGATCAGCCTCTGACCTACATGCGGTGCGGTCCAGGACACCAGCAGTGTTGTCATCCTATAACTCGTAAATGGGTCAGCCAGCAGAGTGCTTCCTAAAGCCCAGAGGGACCAAAGGAACCTGGTCACCTGGTATAACCCGACCCATTTTGGTCCAACTGGACCAGAAGAACCGGGACTATGGTCTCATTGGTCTGATTCACTGGAGTCTGTAGTTCTGCTGATTTGGACCTTTGTTCTACTGACTGGATGACAGTCATGTGTGTCTCTCCTGTCTGGTTCTGGTCTTAGATGGAGAAGGTCCAATTCACCAGAACCCCCATGAGGGTGTGGTTCTGATGCAAGCCACAGAACTACTTCACTGGGAGGTGATTTCCAGCAGGAATCAGAACCTCTGGATGCTCCCACACGAGACTCGCATGACCTGCAGGCCTGGTTCTGGCTGTCGGAGACGCACCAGGAAGTGGAACAGATGATCTGATCCGAGATCAGTTTCAGACAAAAACCACAGGCTCCTCTGAGCTGCGCTCTGATTGGCTGGCCCGACACACACTTCCTGTCAGGAAGACATCGGTCTGATGAGAAATGACAGCATGACGAAGGATCAGAGTCGTCTAGTTCGGGTTTAGACAATGACTCGGTTAGGCCACAGCTGTCTGCCCGGTTCTGCTGATTCCAGGAACAACCCCGTTGGTTCTGGACCATGAGTAGAACTGGAAACATTCCACACGGCTGTGAGGGCCCGGTTCAGCCCAGTCAGTACCTCTGGCACCATTGCACAACATCCTGGAGGATGTTTGAGCCTCAGCTCGTTCCTAACAAACCCATGGATCGGTACCAGTGGGAAACCATGACCCAGATGACAGTTCAAGATGTAGACCAGAACCTGGTCCTTCCCCAGCTGTTTGGCCTTCTGAGGTCTAGGACTCTACCACATCCTCAGAACCAGAACCTGGCCCAGCCTCCAGAAAGCCCAGACCGACCCAGATCCTTGAATAGGTTCTTCAGGTCCCTATCTGAGCCTGGATCTGCTGGTCTGGAGAGGGCACTGCTCAGGAAGACTGAATCAGATGCAGAGCAGCACCAACCTTCCGTCAGGGGCTTCTTCAGTTCGCTGACTCATCGGATCAGCCGAGTTCTGAGGGATGGACCGGAACCACAGTCGGGTAGGGCAGTTTATCTGATCCCTGTGTGTGTGTGTGTGTGTGTGTGTGTGTGTGTGTGTGTGCGCGCGCGTGCGCGTTTGTGTGAGTGTAAAAACAATAAAAGTTCTAGTAGGGGTGGGCAATATAAACGATATAAGGTAGAAACAATATAAAATTGGGTCATGATAGTTTTTGGCTATATCGCAATACCGCGATATCACGATAACACATGACGTCACTAAGATGTGCACCCTGCTGACATTGGGGCAACAGAATGGCAGTGACTGCAAGCATGGAGTGGGTGGAGGAGGAGGCCTATATGCCTCAAGTGGCATATATTTGCCACATGAGGATATTTAAAAGCATGTCATTTTGACATCTATAAACAGAGGAAAAAATATATCGCAATATATATCGTTACCGCACATGCTTCAGATTATATCGCAATATAGATCTGAGAGGCCATATCGCCCAGCCCTAAGTTCTAGGTCTGATATTCCTAACTGTTAAGATAAAAAACTTTGCTGTAAGAGAAGATACCCCCATCAGTAATTTCTTTCATGACTAAACCAGCTCTACAACTTGTATGTAGAGTGTGTTCCAACTACAGGGGATCACACTCCTGAGTCTTCCTGGTAAGGTCTATTCAGGGTTCTGGAGGTGAGGGTCCGTCGGATTGTCAAACCTCAGATTCAGGAGGACCAGTGTGGTGTTCATCCTGGCCGTAGAACACTGGACCAGCTCTATACCCTTAGGGGGTCCTGGAGGGTGCGTGGGAGTTTGCCCAACCAATCTACATGTGTTTTGTGGATTTGGAGAAGGTGTTTGACTGCGTCCTTTGGGGAGCCCTGTGGGGAGTATGGGGTACCAGGACCTTTGATTTGGGCTGTTAGGTCCCTGTATGACCGAGCTTGTTTCCGGTGAGAGTTGGACTCCACCAAGGCTGCCCTTTGTCACCGATTCTGTTCATAACTTTTATGGACAGTATTTCTAGGAGCAGCCAAGGTGTTAAGGGAATCTGTTTTGGTGGTCTGAGGATCGGGTCTCTAACCCTAACTCTTACTGGGGCGGTTCGCAGCCGAGTGTGAAGCAGCTGAGATGAGAATCAGCTCCCCTAAATGCAAGACCATGGTATTGAGCCGGAAAAGGGTAGAATGCCTTCTCCAGGTCAGGGCTGAGGTCCTGCCCCAACTAGAGGAGTTTAAGTATCTCGGGGTCTTGTTCATGAGTGAGAGAAAGATGGAGCATGAAATCAACAGGAGGATTGGTGTTGCATCTGCAGTGATGCGGGCGTTGTACCGGTCTGTCGTGGTGAAGAGAGAGCTGAGCCAGAAGATAAATCTCCCGATCTACCGGTCAATCTACGTCCCTACCCTCACCTATGGTCATGAGCTTTGGGTTGTGACCGGAAGAACGAGATCGCGGATACAAGCAGATGAAATGAGTTTTCTCTGCAGGGTGGCTGGGCTCATCCTTAGAGATAGGGTGAGAAGCACAGTCATCTGGGAGGGGCTTGGAGTAGATCTGCTGCTCCTCCACATCGAGAGGAGCCAGTTGAGCTGGCTCAGGCATCTGGTCAGAATGCCTCCCTGGTGAGGTATTCTGGTCATGTCCGTCTGGGAGGAGACGTAAAGAAAGACCAGGACACGCTGGAGGGACCATGTCTCGGCTGGGGAGAGGGAAGTCTGGGCCTCCCTGCTTAGGCTACTGCCCCCGTGACCCGTAGAGATAGGGTGAGAACGTTGGTCATCCGGGAGGGGCTCAGAGTAGATCCACTGCTCCTCCATATTGAGAAGAGCCAGTTGAGGTGACAGTGTTTCCCCTAGGAATTTTTCCAGCTGTGGTGGAGGTGGTGTTGGCTGGGGGGGATGACACGTCTCACCTTTATGTTAATATTGTTTTATCTGATGCACTCCACTTTGAACTGCACCAATCCAGCGACTGCTGCATTGTAATAACTAGTATTAAAGGTGAGTACACCAATATTTGCACAAGAATAATTTCTGTTTTAAACTCTCAGTGACACACTTTGCAGGGTGGATTTGTCATTTAATTTTTCTTGGCGTCTGGAAAGACATCTTCTTTTGCCCCCTTTATTTGACTCTCTGCCCCCTTTACTTTGGTCCAAGATCATTACTGGGCTGGCCCTATTAAAAACGTTCTACACCTCTAGTAGACTTAATGAAGTATTTTTAAGCCAGTATAAAAATGACTGAAACACACATTTACATATTTGGCATTATTGACCAATATTTTTGATTTAATTTATTTGTTAAGAACATCTAGATGCATTACAGTGAACATTATAATAAGCTGGGCGGACACTGTGCGACTTTTTCACTCGTAACTCAGCTTCAGCTCAAACTGTACGACTTCAGCGCAGGGTAGATCTCACGACTCATGTGCTCACACTGTATGTCTGGTAGCAACACGTCGGACCTAAAAATATGCTAAAAATAGCAGTTTTTACACAACACGTCAGACTTTTTTGTCTTGTTTTGCCTGTTGTCCTTCGGGAGTGCTGCAGGAGGACACACAGGGATTTATGGGGGTTGGATGAGGAAACGAAATAAAGAAAGTAAATCTGTGTTTTGTGATCAGTTTAATTTGACATGAACACGACAAACACGCTTTCTTGACAATC
>SSNQ01034591.1:495842-511678 GCA_006942095.1 Nothobranchius kuhntae | reverse complement strand
CCCCCCCCCCTCCCCCCAACTGGCGCGAAGAGGCCAAATATAAACAAACGCGTCTGCCGAACTTTTACTCTGATGTAAAATTTAACTCCTGCAGCGTAATGGAAACTTGTTAAAATACGTCAACACGGTGGATTTAATAGAAGCTTTGAAGAAAGTAGGCCGAACAATAACCTGTAGAATAATTAAAGTCATCATGCTAGAGCAGCTTTCTCTGTGGTGGACCACACCAGCTTCTGCCACATTAAATAATAATAATAATAATAATAATAATAAATCACACAGAAAGTTGTGAACATTTTCATTTCCTTTCTGAACTATTTCTGTTGAGAGTTTTAATGTTTAAAATCTGTTAGATTGTTCCTGACAGCAGCTACATTTAGGTTTCACTTTCTGTTCTGACTGAACGCTGCTGCAGCATGGAGGTGTAGTTCTCAGTCATCCTGGACATGATCATCCTGAGAGTTTTAGCTGAAAACAGCTGGACGTTTCTGATATGTTGGAGACGTTTAGCCTCTCATCCCAGAGGCTTCTTCCAGACTTTGGTTGTGGTCAGAAACAAACACACTGGCTGTGCTGCAAGTCTGTTTCTTTGTTTCTCCAAAACGTGTTTTTGTCTAAATGAAGGTGATGTTGTTGTTCATAGAATTCAAATTCATGTTGAAGTTAAGATTATTTCATCAAGTAAGACCTGTGGTTAGCTGGCTCATGTAAAACATGTCATGTCTTCAAAGAATCGGAATCGATAGGAATCGGAGTCTAAACGAGGAATTGGAATCAGAATTGTTCAAAATCAAACGATGCCCAACCCTATTTGTGCCCCACTAGGTTTTCAGCTTCATTCTAAATAAAGAATGTTTACCTTTACATCCTCTCGTGTCATTCTGGGTGTCTGCGCATTGGGTCCAACTCCTCCAGCCCACAACGAGGCAGGCAGGCAGGTCTCTGATCGGGAGCGTGACTCGGTCTCATCGGGTATTTTTATATCCCTAAAATAAATCACACAAGAGAAAAGATCAGTAAAGTTTTATACGCTGGATGTGTGGAGAGAGACAGGCAGAGAGCCTGCCAAGGCCCTCGTCCGATCTACTCCCAGACTCTATCCCCCACCACAGCGTTTTTATTGAACCACGGGGAAAAATAAACAAAGAACAATCCATCACTGTCTACACTTAGCCTATAACAGTGTTGCTTGTAGGCTAAGGCAGGACATTCCAAAAAGGAAGTCTTAATTTATGGCTGACAGCCAGAAACTGCTGAGAAACTCAGTAACTATGGATGCCGGGCAGGTTATTCCACCCACCCCCACAGCATACCAGAGCTTGACTGAAAAGAAAGAAAAACAGCTCTGAGGCTGACTCCACAACATATGATTACTTAAAAAGGAACATTTAAGACAGTAATACATTAAAACCCCTAACAGGGAGCATAACTCAGTCTCGGATCGGGAGCACGACTCAGTCTCGGATGGGGAGCACGACTCTGTCTCAGATGGGGAGCACGACTCTGTCTCGGATGGGGAGCACGACTCGGTCTCGGATGGGGAGCACGACTCGGTCTCGGATGGGGAGCACGACTCGGTCTCGGATGGGGAGCACGACTCTGTCTCGGATGGGGAGCACGACTCTGTCTCGAATGGAGAGCACGTCTCGGTCTTGGATCGGGAGCACGACTTGGTCTCCTATTGGGAGCATGACTCTGTCTCGGATGGGGAGCTCGACTCGGTCTTGGATCTTGAGCACGTCTCGGTCTTGGATCGGGAGCACGACTTGGTCTCCTATTGGGAGCATGACTCTGTCTTGGATGGGGAGCACTACTCTGTCTCGGATGGGGAGCACAACTGTCTCGGATGGGGAGCACGACTGTCTCGGATGGGGAGCATGACTCTGTCTTGGATGGGGAGCACGACTCTGTCTCGGATGGGGAGCACGACTGGTCTCGGATGGGGAGCACGACTCGGTCTCGGATGGGGAGCACGACTCGGTCTCGGATGGGGAGCACGACTCGGTCTCGGATGGGGAGCACGACTCGGTCTCCTATTGGAAGCACGACTCTGTCTCGGATGGGGAGCACGACTCTGTCTCGGATGGGGAGCACGACTCGGTCTCGGATCAGGAGCACGACTTGGTCTTGGATCGGGAGAACAACTCGGTTTCTGATCGGGAGCACGACTTGAATCGGGTGCAAGACTCGGCCTCGGATCGGGAGCATGCTTTATGGGGGACCTGAGGAGGCTTCTTCTGAAGTTGCACCCACAGGTGCAACCACTCATTACAAACAAGGGCTGCACACGGCCAGGCCAATGGGACAGAGGGGTGTGACGCTGAGTTTTAGGAGTAACACGCAATGTTTGAAATGACTCTTTGCTATTGTAATGAGGTGTTTTGGTGCAGCCTGTAATTTAGGCACTCTGTGTGGGAACAGGGAGTGAGGAATGTGTGAGGACAAAGCGTCCAGTGTCTCATTCTGTCCGTCTGAGGGAGGTGGACTGACCCCGCTGAACCCATTTGGGCCGTGGGGATTCCCACTCAGATCTGCAGGGGTCCTGACCCGGTTTCTCATGGGCATCAGGAGACCTTAGCGTCAGTGTGGATTCCACTGGAGGACCCTATTTATATGTTAATCTGCTCACACACACACACACACACACGCACACACACACGCACACACACACGCACACACAACCAGTTTAAACTGGGTTCCTACTGGGTCAGAGCTGGGACAGCCTGGTTTTGTACTGGAACTGGACTCACCCCTCCTTACTCTGATGTAATGTTAGTCCAGCTCAGTCTAATTGCAATGTGGACGGGCTGCTGGTTAACTGTCTCATCTAGGAGACGCCTGCAGATCCACATCACTGTAAAATCCTCCTGTCTCATCTGGAGAACCCTGCAGTTCTGGCAGAGCCCTAAAGGAGACCACTGACATCAGCTGGTTGAGTTTTAACATCTCACTGCTGCTTCAAACTAAAGCGGAATTTAAGGGAAAATCCACATTCTGGAGCGTTTTACATGTGATGATGTCATTTCCTCATGAAAAATACCCCAAACCCATTTTTGGCTGCTCTCATGCATTTTCCTGTCTCAGCTGCAAGTTTTCAATGTCTGAGGTATGGCCCTGCAGACATGAGGATGGAAACTTAAGTTCATCATCAGGCCTCTCCTCCCTCTGAAGCTGGTCTCTGATCTGGAGACTGCCTCCTCAGGTCACTAACACCCACGTCCTCCTGGCTGCAGGCCTAGAGCGGTTGGTTTCATGCTGCAGTTGAGAATGTGACCTTCAGGTCACAGATGTCTGCTCTAGTCCTCCACTCGCACTAGAGTGGAGTTTCTGACTGATTACTTATGCGTTGGGGACAAAACACCGCCGTAAAAAACACGAGTCCTGTCCACAAAGACACACGTAAAGGCCAGCTCGGGACAGGTGTGTTAGGACACAGAACTTTTGTAACAGATGTGGTAATCCAGAGGTTAGAGGTTTTTTTAGCTGCCCTTGCCAGTTTTCAACCCTTTATTGGTAAATTGTTTAAAACATATAGCCTGGCAAACCAGACTAAATATTTAGTCTGGCAACGCTCCATTGACAGCTCTCGTCGTGGGGCGTGTTCTACTGCTGTCTTTCAAACGATCTCTGCATGCTACTGGACAATGAACAACGTGATGTACTCACCACAATGGATGTCGGTAAACGAGATGGTCCGCTTTTGAAGAAGGTGAAAATACATCCTTCTAAAAAAATTACTTAATTACAGCTTTCAGCTCCTGATTCTAATAAAGCCCAAGTCCAAATAATCCAAAATTGATGTAAAAGCCGTTTCGAACGAGCTGTTGCCATCTTTTTCCACTCTGTTGCATCATCCCACCCACCAGACGAATAGAGGGCCCTGGTTGGCCCACAAAGTGGATAAAGCGCTGTGATTGGTTCACAAAGCAGATGGAGAGCTGTGATTGGCCCACCATTATGGACCAATCACAACTCTCTATGTGTTTGAAACCCCTCTAGAGAGCTGTTATTGGCCAGCCAGGATGCTGCTAGGGGCTGCGGAGGTTACAAGTGGAGTGCTCCTAGACCAATCTTTGCAAAGCAAGAATTTGGTCTAGTTCACTAGGCAATAAAACATAAGGACTAGTGTGTTTTTTACTTTGTTTATGTAGCCAGTGTGAGTCCATGTGAGGTGAGCAGAGTAGATCAACTACATGGTCTTGGAAACGACCAAATTCAAAGTCTTTACCAGGGGCGAAAATCCCTCATCATTGTTGGGGAGAGGGACATTTGACAGTAAAACTTTCAGGAGTAATTCCTGAGGGGAACATTAAACAAAGCTTTTTTTTTCATGTGCTGATGTGTCTTAAATGTCTCATATATTATTAAATAATAGCTGTTGTTCTTTATTAGTGTGTCCAGCTCTGTACTTTGTGCCTAATGATACCATTATTAAACATATCCAAAACATATCATTTATTTATATGCACAATATCTTTCAACTTACTTGGTGTTTTGGTGAAGTGAAAAATGACCTGATGTGTTTCATTTGTCGTTTCTCTGACATTTTGACCTGACTAGAAGCTGCCAGACAATTGGACAATAACAAGAACACAGGTTTTAGATTTAGAGGAGGTTCAATACCCAGCTGATAGATAATATCTTTATTTGGCCTACATTTAGCTTTTCCTGCTGTAAAAGAAAACTATTTTTTGCACGAATGTGTACGTAACAAGTCCAGATCACTGTGAACTTGCTATACTGTGTAAAAAGATGTTTGACTTTAAAATTGATATAATTAAAGGAAAATATGGAGCGTAAACTACCAGTCAGAATGTTACAAAATGAATATCTGTTGAACGGAATATCTAAGTCAAAGGTAGAACTATATTTAAAAAAAAACAAACAAAAAAAAGACAAAATCTGAAATAGAAAATTTGATTCTAAGTAATAATATCCAACATAAATGTAAAAATCTGGACTGTCTGACTACAGAAATGTAAAATGACAGTGAAACAAGTTAGTCTAATATTTGTGACATTAATGAGAGGATGATGGCAGTGTGTCAACTGTCTAATCTCTCTCTCTCTGTTCTTTCTATATATACATGTCTGTCTTTCTCTTTTTGTTCTCTCTCCTTTCTTTTTAACCCAGCGTTAATATAAACACACCACGCTGCTTAAGCTAACAATAAATGTTGTCTATGTTAAACGTTCCAGACGTAACACAAAGGAGCTGAACTGTACTGTAGCTTTGTGTCCTGTGTTGTGCTTGCTGAACAAGTGTAGTGACCATTAACCATTTATTTGCATTAAAAGCACGACTGAATGCATTAAAAACTCACCAGGCAACTACACACATGTCGCTCTGCTCTTCTCTGCACCTCGCAGCGCGCTCTGGGTGCGAGGCGAGCAGCAGCAGCCCCGCCCATCGGAGAAACAGATTGTTAGATTGCTGGACTAAACCACTGTCAAACAGTGTGTTTTTAAGTAGCACAACTTGTATTGTGCGTTCAACAAAAGTGAATATATTGTTAAAACAAAAAACAGTTAGTGTTTTATGGAGTTTGGGGGGGGGGGCACATTTATGTCAGAGGGGGACATGTCCCCTCTGTCCCCCCCAGGATTTTTGCCTATGGTCTTTACAGACACTAAATATTTAGCAGGAAATAATCAATAAAACTACATTATAAAAAATTAAGCTGCTTCATCTGGCTACATAAATGAATGCTGACACTACTGGGAGTCAGACCGGCGTCAGGACGAGGCAAAGCTAGATGACAGGTTTGGACGCTTGGCCACTGGACCACCATGCCCAATGCATTGATGGACTTGCCTTAGTTGCAGCTATTGTATACGTGTTGTTGTAGCCGGCGCTGTTTTCACAAACGTTTTCTCATTTGTTACGGCATGAATGGGTGGAGCTCACACGGGTAGATGTGGGACTGAGCCCAAGTGTTTGACGTCGGTATAAATTCAGGCTGATGAAAACGACTCGTTTTTAAGATGAGGGACATCTCAATCAGGGCTGCAGCTGTCAAACGTTTTAGTATTCGACTACTCTGTCGAATCGTCCATCGATTAATCGAGTATGCTATTGGACGACGTTTCAAGTGAAAGGAGACTGTGGTCTGCTGCTAAAATGATAAAAAATAAAACAACAAAATGATAAAGGGATCAACAATATATATTAATGTTGATGTTGTCTAGTTCCCTCCTTCTCAGCTGATATTTACAGTTCATAAATATTTAATGGAACAAAACATTTCATTAAAATTTTAGGTCTAATATCACTCATATTAGTCGTAACATATCTAAATATATTCACATATAATCAGTAGAATGTAATTTCAGTAACATGTTCAGAAGAAAACTGCTGGAAATTATAACATTTAATTACTAATAATGTAATGCTGCCATATCTATTTTATTATTTATGGGTTGGCAACATATTCCAGTCTGAATTGTGTTCAAATATAGAAGCATTTGGGAATTACATGCTACAACGGCTTGCCGTAGACCTACTGCGGTGTGTGGAGCAGACTCGCTCAGTAGCAACAACAGCAGACTCCAGGTAGCAGCTGCAGCGGTTCAGTTCTGCTCCATGCAGCTGCAGAGATCTTCGCATCTGGAGTTTAGTCATTCACAACCATCCCGTTTTATTCTGAACTCCACTTGATCGTGATTCGAGAGTGCGACGCGCTAGTTTAGGATTAGCCAATCTACCTGTAGTTTTGATCCCAAACTTCTGACCGATTCTGCCTTTTGCAGTGGTTTCTGTCTTTGCTGATCTCTCTTTTCCTCCACAGCACCTGGTTGTCAACACTGTGCGCCAGTAAAAGATGTTCCGATTGTAGTTCGCACATTTAACGACGCCTCGAATCAGTAAAAAATAAATCAAGGAATTTAATGAGTATAACCAAGGAGCACCAGAGAAACGACAGGTGTGTGTTCTGATCCTGTCCCCTCTGAAGGAGTAAATAAACTAGAAAATAAACTCAGCTGCAGAAGCCGCGAACGTTTCGAGGCTTTTATTGTGAAGTGAACCGGAACTGTGTGTTATTCCTATGGTGAGGACTTGCTGGGACTAAACGGGTATCTCCGGCGGAGGACATGGGCTTAGCTCGGTTCTGATGGACCCTCTGGGTGAGTCTTCTCCTTTACCTCCTCTGGGGATTCTGACGGCTCGGTTCCGATTCGGAGCTCGCACCTGTGGCTCGTGAAAGTTGTCGGAGTGTCCCGCTGCTGCTGTAGCCACCGGACCAGAGGTGAACCGGACCTCCATGGGTCCGGCTGGGAAGTTCAGTGATCTGGGTCAGAACCGAACTCTTTTCTGTTTTCCTGCCATTGATTGAATTTAGAGTAAAATGAAAACGGAACCGGTCCTTTTGAGAGGATTGGGACCAGTTAAACCAGTAACACTTACTGGAGAGAGGCTTTTATTGTGGAGAATAAATAAAAGATGACCCGGGTTCTGTTCCCACAACAGAACCGCTGAAGGTCCAGTCAAAGTTTTGCTGTGTTCAGTTAAACTCACAAGAGCTGGTTTTTGTTCTGACGAACAGAAAAGTTCTGGTTCCGAGAAACTAGATTTATTCAGAGATGTACCGGTCGGTTCTGGTCACACACACACACACACACACACACACACACACACACACACACACACACACACACACACACACACACACACACACACACACACACACACCTGTTGGGTTCTGGTCCTGTTCGGTCTGCCCGTCCTGATGGGTACTGGACCGGGTCATGCCTGTAGAACCTACAGAACCTAACACACTGTTTGGACATCAGCATGACTCCATTGGTTCTGATCCAATCTCTGCTGAGGACTCAGTTCTTACCTGGGGTGGTTCTGGGTCGGGTCAGACTGATGCTCAGACACTCAAAGGAGTGTCTGCCTGGCAAACAGAACCGGTTCTGTTCAGATGAAAGAAATTCTTCAAATTGTTCCTGTGGAAGTCGACCTTTGGGAACACAGAGAAGTCCGGAACCAGCTTGAGGCTTCAGAACTAGGACTGTTTCTCCAGGAATCCCATCCTGACTCTTCAGGAAGTTCATGATGACATCACAGCACTGGGTCCAGAACCCCTGATCCGGTCCGCATGTATTCAAGTCTAACTGGTTCTAAATCAGCGGTTTGGCTGATTCTAGACTCTGGTTCTGGTACAAGAAAATATTCATAGGGTGTTTTTTAATCTGACCGTTGACCTCTGAGACCTTCAGGCAGGAAATAGACTAACTCAAGGGATGAGTCGGCACAACCAGTTCTGTTGAGGACTTTTGTTTGGACTGTTCTGGTACCATGTCCTCATGCCTCCTCATTGGTTCCGGTGAGTCATTCCATGAATGAACCGACAGGAGTGTCAAAAACATTCCCAGCATTCCTGTCTCTGATGACATCACTCTTCCTTTATCGCGGCGTCTGTTGCACTTGGGTATACCGGTCCCGCCAGAACTCCGCCCACTGTTGGGTCAAAAGTTAGCCAGGTGATGGGCCAGTCTGGTTCTGGAAGCTGTCTGATCAGCCTTCCTGGTTAACTGGATCCAGCTTTGGTTCTGCTGCTTTACACATTTGGGTCATGTGGGTTCTGCTCAAGGTTATAAACCAGGTTGAGGAGAGAATTTGGGTTCTGTTGGAGTACCAGCTGACCTGAGTCGGGTCGTTTCATAACTGTATTTCTGAGGAAAACCCAAACCCGTTCTAGGAGTTAGGAGATGTATTTGCTGCTTTTTTGGTGGTAGTATTCAAACAGGAAGTGACTCTTTTTAATGTTTCAATATTGCTGTTTTTGGTTCTGGTACCAGAAGTTCTGGTTATACACCAGCTCTGGTTGGTTCTGTGAGTCCAGCTGCTCTTCCTCTCTCCTGTAGGCTGATGGGCAATCAAACACCTGATGGCGTCCTCTCTAAGCTCCGCCTCCTTCAGCACCTCACCTTAATCTTAGCATGAGTTTTTACAAATAGACCGGAGAGGTCCGGGAGGTTTGGTTCTGCCAGATTCTCTCATCTGGGTTAGGCGATCTGAGAGCTCCTGCTAGTCTCAGTCCGACCCAGTTCCCGGCTCTGACCCGGATTAAACTTACCTTCAGTTTCTGCAGATGAGCTGGGTCTGAGGTGTGACCTGTGTTCAGTCCCATCACAACCAGAACCGGTACCAGCAGCCATCCACCTTGGATAGAGAAACCGAACACCTGGTGACCTGCTCGAAGGCACCAAATCATTTGGTCAGCGGCAATCAAACCATCAAACTCCCACCAACACACACACACACACACACACACACACACACACACACACACACACACACACACACACACACACACACACACACACACACACACACACACACACACACACACACACACACAGAGCTGAAGGGAGGAGAGAGAATGAAAAGAGGGAGGCGCAGCCAGCCGGAGGACGAGAGGGAGGAGGAGCCGAATGGAGGAGAGGTCGGAGAGGAGGATGCATTGAGGAGGGAGAGGAAGGATGCAGGGAAGCTGTAGAATGTTGACGGGATGAAGACTGATGTTTGCAGCTTAACCTGATTGGCTGACAGGTGGTGGCAGCTGCGGCGGCCAGTCCTGTCTGACCCTGCTTGTGTGTGTCTGTGTGACTTCCTCAGATGATGGGGAACAGCTGTGATCGAGGTATGTTTCTGTCATGTGACCGTCGTACTTCCTGCATCATGCTGCCTGAACTTTGTGTCGCTGGATAAAGAGCAGCAGTGGCTGTTTTATTTGGGAATGTCGCCTCAGCTCTTCGTCCTCCATCAGCTCAGTCTTTCACCGTGTGTGTGTGTGTGTGTGTGTGAAAGTTTGCCTGCAGCGCTGTGTGCAGCGAGCATCCTCATGCAGCTGGAACTTGATCCAACACTGCTGCTGCTGCATGCTGCGTTCACTGCAGCTCCGACACTCTGGCACTCCTGTTGCAGGAGCTCTCCACATGTTTTCATGGCATGTTAACACCATGTTGACTCTGCTTGCTGCTGATTGGATGTCTCCGGTGATTGTACTATGGACAGGTCAGGGATGTCCCGTCCCAAAAACGCTGTATCGGATTATAACGGCCTGCATCAAAAATCTCCGATATAAGCGGTGCGTTCCACTTTAAATTTCATTCCAGTAATTCTATCCAGCAGCGGCCAGATCCCACGGGATGAGAAAGGTGCATGCTAGCAAAGTAGCAGGGAGCAATGTCGACCGTGTAGCATGTTTAAGTCCATAAGACGATGCAACACTGCCATGCACAAGCTTCCTGTGGTGGAACAGAACCAGGAATGTTTAATACGTCCTCATTGCACGTTTGAAGCAGCATCACATAACACGGCATGAGGATTTTCTCCGTGTGAGACTGAAACTTAGGACATAACTTGCAGCGGTTGGTGAAGGGACAGTATTGTGTTTTTCATATGTCCGTGCCCTCAGCTGTTCCCATCATATGCTGACAGTAAAACGTAACTGAAGTTAACTTGAATTAGTATTTAGTACTTTAAGATACCTTTTGTTTGCTTACTTTAATTATGTAAATCAATATTCACTTGTCATATATTATGTTATGCAACCAATGATTAAAAGAAGTAAATTTTTTTCATACTCACTACTATTGGCTCTAGTTCTCCGATTGAGTAATGTCACTTGATCAAGCCTTTCATTCCTTCCACATTATGAAAAATAGGTAACAGTCTGTGTGATCTGTGCTGATTCATCAGATTGATATCGGTATCGGCGGTCAATACTGAAGGCTGCATTATCGATGTCGTATCGGAAGTGAAGAGGTTGTATCAGGACATGCCTAGACAGGTGTGATCAGTCGTTAGCTAGAACCGAACCCGAACCATGGGTTTGGTGTTTCTGCAGGTTTTAGAGGTGGTACATGTAGTTTTCTCCCAAGCCTTTTCCGACTTCTTGTTGGAGCAGGGAGTGGGTTGGCGCTTTTATTCTGGACCACCATGACTTTGGTCAGACTTGAGTGTTGTGAACATTTACCTGAATATGGACAAGTTTTCAGATGTTCTGGACTTCTCAGCATAAACCTATGATTAGCCAGCTCCCCGGAGGACTCCGGGATGAAATTATAGTTCAGTGGCCTTTTGACAGGAGTCCAACTGTTGCTTAGGGCTGCAACAAACGATTATTTGGATAATCGATTAATCGGATGGGGTCTCGACACGATTAATCGATTAATCGGATTACATGGGGAAATTTTTAAAAACTGCTAGGGAAATGTTATTTCTCTCCTTCCTTCACTTTATTTAACACAACATTATTAGAAAACAGTTCAATAGCAGAAAAACAACATGCCATCACCTAAATTGTCTTATAAGGTGTATAGACAGAGACCCTAAGCTACATCTATCTGTGACCTAAAATGCTTGGTCCAAGTTAAACAGCTTAAGGGCAATTCTCATCTGTTTTGTTTGATCTCATCTGTAGACATTTATTATAACTGGGGATGTCAAACAACTAATTTTTAAATGTAATTAAACATAGGCTGTGAATTAATCAAAATTGATCACTATTTCCAAAAATGACTGAAAAAATAAGTTGTCACACACTCCATGGAAACTTTCAGAGAATCCACAAATAGTGGCTTTCAAATGGTTTTGTTACTTTTTGCAAGTTTAGAAAAGCAGCAGATGAGACAGCATGTCTGATAATTTAGTTTTTCATCTGATAATATTAGAACAAAATGTCTTGAAACGGCCCTGGGTGTGTGACTGAGTGTTGAAGGTGATCTGAATAGTATCAAATTTATAAATATTACATGTGTGTAACTTATTGTTTTATAGGTAAAAACGTGTAGTGGAGATAAATCTATCTACATTTTACTTTTCAACACTTTGTTTTGTTTTCTTGTTTTTATTTAACTATATTTCCCCGTCCTGTCTGTCTCTCATCTTCCTGCATCTCCTCTTAATTCTCCAGAAAAACTGCTGCCTGGATTCTTACTTTTTCACCTCATCAGTTACTTCTGAGCAGATCTAAGGGATCTCCTGACTGCAAAGCGCAGAGCGCGTTTTCGATGCTGCGTGAGGTGACATCACCGCAGCACAGGTGATGAGCTCCGCAGTAGCAGAGCGCTGCAGGCACAAATAAGACAGAAAATAGACAACATGTGCAGACTACATGAACGATCGTGTGCTAATTATAGTTTTTTGGTTGCGCCACTTTGAGAATGGACCTTGCGCTGGAAGCAGCTGCCTGGATCGCTGCGCAACAATGCGCCGCTCTCTGCTCAAAAGAGTCCAAAAATGATATAATATAGAAAACTTTTTTCCGGTTCCCCTGGATGTGTAGGATATACAGCTCCCCCATAATTCGATCCCTGCTCCTGGATGAAAAGCCGGACATTTTCATCAATACAAGAACCCGCAGTCTGGACGCCCGGACAGAGAGTGAAAAGTGGACACGTCCAGGGAAAACGGAACGTACGGTCACCATAGTCCTCATAAAGCGGGAAATTATAGATACAGTATTTTGCTCGTGCCCTGGGCCCTTTAGAGTTCGTGGGCCCTGGGCAATTGCCCAGTTAATCCGGCCTTGGGCGGAACCGGTTCGCAGCAGCGCGAGTCCCCCCCGCTCATCTAATAAGCGTCGCGCTCACGACTTTAGACTCTTTTTTTTATGAGTTTAGGGCATGTCTAGCCTGTGTAATAATCCGGGACTTGGATGAATCACTTTTGAAAAGTTTTTAATTTACCCGGACACAGAGTTCTCTCCTTCCTTGCTGATGATCCCGACATGCTTGCGTTTAAGACGCTGCATCATCCCGTGCCATGCTAAGTCTGACCTAAACGTTGCAGGTAACGAATGTCTTCACCTGATTGAACTGAAAATGCTCCCAAACTTAAAAAGTTTTTACTTTTTCGACTCTCGCTGCTTCTGCCATGTTCCTCTTCCAAACACCTGCCGGCTCTCCCTCGCGCTGATCTGTCTGCGCGCAACGGCGGGCGGGAGTGGAGGGGGCTTTTGGAAGAGTTGTGCGACACAACGAGTCGATGACGCAATTCGTTGCCAACGCTTTTAGTAATCGATTTTCATCGAATTTATCGATTCGTTGTTGCAGCCCTACTGTTGCTTATATAGTTTGTTAATGTTTAAGGGAAGCTCCACTCCTGATGATCTCTCAGACACTTTCAGAATAAAAGCACGTTCATGTGAAACTTTTAGCTGGAACGTTTGATTTCTTGCAGTTTTCTTTACTGAGGCTGGATTGTACCAACAAGGTTTATCTTAAGAATCAGATTAAATCATCGCTTAAGTTTAAATTCTGTTGCACCAAAGTTTAAACCCCAGTTCAAACTGTGACCTAGCATACATTTTAGATTCAGACGCAGCTGAATCAGTTGGAGGAGAGCTTCAGACGACAGGATCTGGAGTCTTATTTCCCGATATGTGGACATCTCTCCTCTGATTGGCTAACAGCAACACAACTCTTCCTCTGACTCTGTTTGCTCTGCTATGCTGATGTTCTGTGTCCACAAATAACACAAGCCTGGAGGAGTTCTGCTGTGTGGTGAACTTGCTAATGCTAATGGTTTGCTTCTACTAGCCAAGATGTTCTGTGCCGCATCCTGGACGCTAAACCAACAACAGCCTTCCTCGTCGTGAGTCAAGATGGGTGAATCCATGAATGTTAAGTGACACTTAACAAGTTTGCAGCTTCTGTCATAAACAACCTTGCAGCAGCTTGCTGTAGCTAGTTCTAACAAAAAGCTAACACTAACGTGAGCCAAGTCCTTGTAAATAAGCCACATTACCATCAAATGTAAATAAGTATAACAGATGACTAATCTTAATGAAAAAAATGATATTAATATTTTTTATTTTTATATTGATTATATTTCATTGCTGAGGTTTGGATGTCTGAGAACATTACAGAATATTCAGATTGGTGTAAAGAACATGATATTATTAATAACAGGTCATGATCTAAAGCTGGTCTGAGGTATAAAACTCTGCCTTGGGCCTAAAGCCCTGCAGATATATTTAATTTCTATAAACCCCAACAACAAATAACAACAGCTGGATTCTACTTTGTTCCTTAAATTGAGTCACGTAGTTATGCAAGTTCTGCAGCTCACACGTTCAACACGGAGCTCTGCCAGCTGATTGGTTCCTTTGGTATCTAGTGCAGTTCTGGTACTGAGCAGCATGGATGCATCAGTGGATTTCACTGTAGTCTGTGTTCATAATGGACTAAGAAAGGACAGGAAAACATTGTTAACTCAAATATATCATTATAATGAACATGTATAGATACTTTATCATACATAGCTACCAGCCTGTAATTCTACTTTTCCCTCCAAAAATGCACCAGACTGATGCGTTTAACAATAAAATGTCCAATAATCTTTTTTTCCGGAGGGGCATGCCCCCGACACCCCTAGAGTACTTTAATACTTATCATCTTTTTTACCTCAGAGAAATCTCAACACCCACACTTTTAAACACAGTGTATGTGAACGGGTTATTCCAAATTTTTCAGAAACAAGAATACTGACCTTAAAACCAATCAAAACCTGAATAGTGGCTGCGTGTAAATAATGTGAGCCCCCCCCCAAAATAATTTTCAGTCAGATGAGAATCTTTTGCTTCAATCCCTGCATTAGCAGCTCCATCACACAGGAGAACACCTTCAGGCCAAAAGGTAAAACATCTACGTTGCAAATCAGTAGTAGAGTGAATTTTTCTAAGCACAATCCCTGAAAGGGAACAACAGATATAAGTAACTTACAGAACGTGTGTGTGACTTATCTGTGTTAATACTGATGTGAAATCAATTTATGTAAAATAATCGTGATTATTTCTCAGACTATAATCGTACCACCAAAATGTATAATCGTTGCAACTCTACCACCCATCACTTATTGCACCCGACCCCTTTGGCCCCTGCCTTGAGTGGTGAGCCCATTGAAAGGGGGACCCATGTTTCCTCTTCGGCCTGTGCCCGGCTGGGCTCGGTGAGTGAAAACCTGGCAACCTGGCCAACAGGCGCTCGCCGACGCCCCCCCCACCTCTCGCTCCGGAGGGGGTTCCAGTGACCCGCGTCCAGGTGAGGGAATACTGCCCATTTATGTAAAGCGTTAGGCTTGCAGAAATACTGGCTGAGCTCTACAGGAAAGGGGAGGGACTTAGGAGAAAATTGAAATATTAAAGATTATTTACTTTTTTTAATAAAACTAGGTCAGATGGTCAAAATTAAACATTTTTAAAGTTATTTCACATTTAAAACTTGCGTACACTGCCTTTAAGAAGAAACTGACAACAAAGAATCACTTATGTTAATATTTCTTACTCTAGATTATCCGCGTCATAACTTCTGAATTACAAATCGAATAAAAATAATTCAAACGGTTTCTAAAAGTACATTAAACGAGCTTTTCAACATGGTATTACATGATGTAATTCATGTTACTCCAAAAATCGCTATTAGAGGGAAACCAGCTTTGCAGCGTCACAGAAAGAAACGGAGCGAACCGCGACGGGAGAGCAGAGAACCAAAGGGACGAGATATTCTGATCATCTTCATCAGCAGCTTTTATAAAGTTATGGAAACAAACGTCACAAATAAAATCCACCTGGTTGGTCAGGTGTCCCAGAAGGCTGTTTCTGTAGATGGTGACACGATGAGGGACAGATTACAGTCACACTGGTTTTTATTTGAACACTCAGCTGATTACTAAATGGAAGATTCAGCTTCATTTCAGCACCATTTATGTTTACATTAAATATTTATTTAGCTGAAAATAGAATTTAATCAGTGCAGAATTTTATTAGTTGACTTTTTGTAATGAAATGTTTAGATTTAACCTTTTATCTGGCTTATTGGACT
>SSNQ01034591.1:466387-483887 GCA_006942095.1 Nothobranchius kuhntae | reverse complement strand
ATATATACGTATACGTATATATACATATATACATATACGTATATATATATACATATATATATATATACGTATACGTATATATACATATATACATATACGTATATATTAGAGCTGAGGAAAATAATCAAATAATCGATGCATCGGGATGCGGACATAAACGATTCTGCACCGTAGAAGAGTACGCCATAATCGATTATAGTGGAATGTAGTTTTGTTTATTTTAACGGCGGCACCAGCGCTGATCCAAATCTGTCAGAGTGAGCGTCCTCCACATTTACCAAGTGGTTCCGCCTTAATGTGGTACTGCAGGGCTGAGCGCTGGAGTTGTAACCTGAGACCGAACCGGAACCGAACCAGCCCGACCGGTTCTGTTGGATTTGGCCCGTGAATTATGTTAATTGAGCGGGTTGTCGCGCTCCGCTCGCTCGATCAGTGGCTGAGAGAGAGAGAGAGAGAGAGAGAGAGAGAGAGAGAGAGAGAGAGAGAGAGACATCGTGCTCATACAAGAGAGACGATCGGAGGACGCTCCTCCAAACCGATGCTCCAAACACGCGTTATTATTTTCATAATTTAATTATTATTTCTCCTGGAAGCGCTCAGTCAGACTGCTTGTTGTAATGTAGGGAGTTCCGGTCTTGGGGAGGGGGCGGGGTCAATGACGGCGGCTGCAGCGTGATCGTCTGTCTCTTTTATTTAGGGACACGGATAAGTTAAAAGGAGAGAGAGATAGACGATAGAAGTTTTTGTTCCACTTTATTCTTTTGTTTCATGAAGATAAACTGATGTTAAATTCAGCTTAAAGAGAAGCTGGGAGGAAGCTTTGGTTCATTCTAAGTTACAGGAGGTCTGTCTCCTATCTGCTCCTCCAGAGACAGCATGGACATGAGGGTCACATGGTGAGGGTCCCACGGGACAGGTTAGTGGAAAGGTTTGTAGTTAGCTGGTTAGTGAAGGAGATCCATCAGCTGGGTAATTTAATCCTAATCCAGCCTACAGCCTTCTGCTGGGGTTCTTATCAGAAAGAATAAAACACACATCTTAAATATTATTGGAAGTGTAGAATTTGTTTTATGTTTTATTGTTTTCTGCATCAAACAGAACTTGATTCATTCTCTACTAGGGCTGCAACAAACGATTATTTGGATAATCGATTAATCGGATGGGGTCTCGACACGATTAATCGGATTACATGGGGAAATTTTTAAAAACTGCTAGGGAAATGTTATTTCTCTCCTTCAAACTGCTAGGGAAATGTTATTTCTCTCCTTCCTTCACTTTATTTAACACAACATTATTAGAAAACAGTTCAATAGCAGAAAAACAACATGCCATCACCTAAATTGTCTTATAAGGTGTATAGACAGAGACCCTAAGCTACATCTATCTGTGACCTAAAATGCTTGGTCCAAGTTAAACAGCTTAAGGGCAATTCTCATCTGTTTTGTTTGATCTCATCTGTAGACATTTATTATAACTGGGGATGTCAAACAACTAATTTTTAAATGTAATTAAACATAGGCTGTGAATTAATCAAAATTGATCACTATTTCCAAAAATGACTGAAAAAATAAGTTGTCACACACTCCATGGAAACTTTCAGAGAATCCACAAATAGTGGCTTTCAAATGGTTTTGTTACTTTTTACAAGTTTAGAAAAGCAGCAGATGAGACAGCATGTCTGATAATTTAGTTTTTCATCTGATAATATTAGAACATGTCAGTAATGTCTGAGGAGCTTTTATAAACACTGTATAACTAACACTACTGGAGAGGGTATGAATTACACAGAGGCTTCTGGGGAGCCCAGTTATGGGGGGGAGGGGGGGCAGTTTGCCTTGGCCCCCAAAATGTCTTGAAACGGCCCTGGGTGTGTGACTGAGTGTTGAAGGTGATCTGAATAGTATCAAATTTATAAATATTACATGTGTGTAACTTATTGTTATATACAGGTAAAAACGTGTAGTGGAGATAAATCTACCTACATTTTACTTTTCAACACTTTGTTTTGTTTTCTTGTTTTTATTTAACTATTTTCCTGTCCTGTCTGTCTCTCATCTTCCTGCATCTCCTCTTAATTCTCCAGCAAAACTGCTGCCTGGATTCTTACTTTTTCACCTCATCAGTTACTTTTGAGCAGATCAAAGGAATCTCCTGACCGCAAAGCGCAGAGCGCGTTTCGATGCTGCGTGAGGTGAAATCACCGCAGCACAGGTGATGAGCTCCGCAGTAGCAGAGCGCTGCAGGCACAAATAAGACAGAAAAAAGAGAACATGTGCAGACATGAACGATCGTGTGCTAATTATAGTTTTTTGGTTGCGCCACCTTGAGAATGGACCGTGCGCTGGAAGCAGCTGCCTGGATCGCTGCGCAGCAATGCGCTGTGCCGCTCTCTGCTCAAAAGAGTCCAAAAATGATATAATATAGAAAACTTTTTTCCGGTTCCCCTGGATGTGTAGGATATACAGCTCCCCCATAATTCGATCCCTGCTCCTGGATGAAAAGCCGGACATTTTCATCAATACAAGAACCCGCAGTCCGGACGCCCGGACAGAGAGTGAAAAGTGGACACGTCCGGAGAAAACGGAACGTACGGTCACCATAGTCCTCATAAAGCGGGAAATTATAGATACAGTATTTTGCTCGTGCCCTGGGCCCTTTAGAGTTCGTGGGCCCTGGGCAATTGCCCAGTTAATCCGGCCTTGGGCGGAACCGGTTCGCAGCAGCGCGAGTCCCCCCCGCTCATCTAATAAGCGTCGCGCTCACGACTTTAGACTCTTTTTTTACGAGCTTAGGGCATGTCTAGCCTGTGTAATAATCCGGGACTTGGATGAATCACTTTTGAAAAGTTTTTAATTTACCCGGACACAGAGTTCTCTC
Source organism: Nothobranchius kuhntae (assembly GCA_006942095.1). Lineage (NCBI taxonomy): Eukaryota > Metazoa > Chordata > Actinopteri > Cyprinodontiformes > Nothobranchiidae > Nothobranchius > Nothobranchius kuhntae. The sequence goes on along the minus strand of SSNQ01034591.1, from coordinate 481,010 downwards.
CTTCCTCGCTGATGATCCCGACATGCTTGCGTTTAAGACGCTGCATCATCCCGTGCCATGCTACGTCTGACCTAAACGTTGCAGGTAACGCATGTCTTCGCCTGATTTAACTGAAAATGCTCCCAAACTTAAAAAGCTTTTACTTTTTTGACTCTTGCTGCTTCTGCCATGTTCCTCTTCCAAACACCTGCCGGCTCTCCCTTGCGCTGATCTGTCTGCGCGCAACGGCGGGCGGGAAGGGGGGGCGCTTTTGGAAGAGTTGTGCGACACAACAAATCGATGACGCAATTCGTTGCCAACGCTTTTAGTAATCGATTTTCATCGAATTTATCGATTCGTTGTTGCAGCCCTATTCTCTACAACATTTCAGAAACGAACCTCTGGGTTCAAATAAAAATAAACTAAGTCAAACATTTCATTTGGTGTTATTTCTGACACCCTTCAACTGTGGCATAAATATTTGACTCTAGAGCCGCTCAGAGACACTAAACACTCATATATGAACCCATTATGTATTTTATTATTACATTATGTGTCATGTAGGTTTTCAGTACTTTTTTAGATTTTTTGAGTTTTTGCAAAGCGTGTTTTTCTCAGCCTGAGGCGTGGTGTTGAACCAGGAAACAGATGTTTTACTTTGTTAAATCTTCTTAAATGTTTAAATGTTTTGTCCTAACCTGTTGTGGATGGAGAGCTTTTGAGGGATGGCAGCTTGTGTCACTTACGTTTTGATTAAAAAAAATGAAAAGCAATTATCTGACATCTTCTATTTAACGATGAAAACAAATCAATATGAAATAATCGTGATGCATCGGGATATCGAATCGAATTGAATCGTTGACCCAATAATCGTAATCGAATCGAAAGACAAATGAAGATTCACACCTCTAGTATATATACACATATATATGTATATACGTATATACACACACACATATATATATATATATATATATATACATATATATATGTGTGTGTGTGTATATATAATCTAATACTATATATTATAAAGCTGTGAACATATATTGATACTTTAATCAAACCAAATGAAGACACTGGTGGTGCCCGTGCTCATCGAGGTTGTAACCCCTGAACTGGAGAGGTGGTGAAAGCAGATCCCAGGAAAAATTCTCAGCCCAGAATGTTGAAGTTTTAGGAATTTTTTTTCGTATTTTCTCTCATTTGTATTTTCATAGATGAAAGATGTAGTTACGTTTTACTGGAACAACCTCTACACACCCTCTAGTGGACCTAAGAACAGCAGCAGCACCCAGGACACATTCTACAGGTGGATAGAGGTGTGGTCTCAGCACTCACCTGGGTGATGAGGAATGACCTCCCCACTGTACTCCGAACTGCCGCATGAGCTGCTGCTGGACGTGGAGCCGATGCGCCCTGGGGGGTTCAGTTCATTACAAATGCTCAAGTTGCAGAAAGAGCTAATTAATGTCTTAAAAAGGGAATAAAAGTGAGTGTGTGTGTGTGTGTGTGTGTGTGTGTGTGTGACTCACTTCGGTAGTAGTCAGTGGTTGCCACCAGAGACCCGCCTGCTGGAATGGATGCCATCCTCCACCTGTGTCACCGAGATGAGCTGGATGGAGTCCTGGGGGGGTAAAGCATCAGGGCTCGCTTGTTTACTCCTGAACAACAAACCATTGTTGTTGTTCCTGCAGGTAAACACACCGGAGCCATCCAGTGTGGGGCGTTTGGCAGAAAACAACAAAGACAACCGTAGATATTAAATAAAAACATTAAAACAAATCTTTGTTGAATGTAGCAGCAGTGACGTTCTCCTGGAATGTGGCGGTTTAAACCTGACCCACATCCCGGGCCAGGGGGAGGGGCTACTGCACCAAAACAACATCTCCATGATGGAAGGTGCTGCCGACCTAGAGGAGCCGTTCTCCTGCTCCGGGTTATGAAACACATTTCAGAACCTCCTTCCTGGTGGTCCCAACCAAAGTAAACCAGTAAAACGAAAGTAAACGTTCATTATTTTCATTTCTTTCTTAGCAGCTAGCATCGTTAGCTCACAAACCACCATTTTCTTCCCTCACTTGCACCGAATCCCCTTTAACTCACCCGCGCGTGCTTGATGTTCAGCAGCAGACCAGTTCTGCTCCGTCGGCCCGTCTGGGGGTGTCTACGTTAGGCGACGGGGCCCATTGAACAGGAAGATTAGTTAATGTCAGCCTCCAAGGTCTGAGCGGGGGTTAGCGACGACGCCTGATCAACTTCTTCTGCTGTTTAAAGGCGGGCCGCCCGTATCATGTCTGCCATCTACTGTGCTGGAGGCGTCATTTGGAATCGTAGGATGTCCAAGGAAGGTCCCGCCTTTCTCGTCGCTGATTGGCTACAAAGGCTACTACCATTGGCTCTTTCACTTAGCAAAAAAACCGTCTTCTCCTAGCCTGGCAAGCCAGACTAAATAAATATAGTATTTATCAAACTTTGCAAAGTAAGAATTTGGTCTAGACCACTAGTCTTCCCCCTCCAAGTGACTGTCCAAGCATAGACGCTCCATTGGGAGCTGGAGAGCGTAACAGAGTCACCGCCATATTGGATGGGTCTCCTCACTCTCCAAAGTCAACGCTGAGTGAGCAACTTTCTGTGCAGCCTACGGTTTCAACTACCGGCGCACACTGAAACAGATGACGTGGGATTACTAGTGCCTTTTTAAGCCTACCTGATAGTATTTTCTATTTAATTATATTTTTATTTATTTTGTTACATTATGATTATAATTTAATTGTGCCATACCTTGTGTCTGATTTTGCAAGAAAGCTTGTGTTGTTAGTCAGGTAAGCCCTTTCTTCAGTAGAAATTAATGCACTGGGGGCGAATGGAGACCCATCTAAAATGGCAGCTCCATGGGCAGCGCCAGTCCTTGGGGCGTCTAAATGTGTACACCCCATGACAGTAGTCCGAAAACCTTTAGTTTTCTATCAGAATCAACATTTTCTATGAGATACCATACTACAAAATACTACTACAATTGTGGGCAATTGACAGCAAACAAGATGTGTTAACTTGCACACAGAAAAAACATGATTTTCCTACAAATCCATTAAAGCCTATGTTGCAAAAATAAGTTTATATTCTTAGTAGGAAAGGGGCTGCATGAGTGCTGCTGGTGTTTGATGGTATCATGAACTCAACAATGTACTGATCCTTACTGATGGAGAAGATCCTGCCATCACTCCGTGCACTTGGTCGTTGTGCACTGTTCCAACACAACAATGATCTAAAACACATATCTAAAGGTCAGGGTGAAGGTGATTGAATGGCCAAGTATGTCTCCTGATCTGAATTAGGGCTGCCACGATTAGTCGACTCGTCACGAGTGGAGTTACCCTGTGGAAACATTAACTTTCCATTTTAGAGCATTTTGAAATCGTTAAAGGTATGTAAATTATGGACAATTTTAAAAGGCCTTTATTTTGAAACGCAACATCAGAATGTTTTGATATTCATATGGTATCACTGTGGGGTTGTGTACTGTTGATATAAAGTGGAGTTACCCTGTGGAAACAGCAACTTTCCATTTTAGAGCATTTTGAAATCGTTAAATTTGTTCGTTTATAGGCAACTTTAAAAGGCCTTTATTTTGAAACGCAACATCAGAATGTTTTGATATTCATATGGTATCACTGTGGGGTTGTGTATTGTTGATATAAAGTGGAGTTACCCTGTGGAAACAGCAACTTTCCATTTTAGATTATTTTGAAATCGTTAGTTTGGTCGTATATGGACAATTTTAAAAGGCCTTTATTTTGAAACGCAACATCAGAATTACATGATATTGATATGGTATCACTGTGGGGTTGTATACTGTTCATATAAAGTGGAGTTACCCTGTGGAAACAGCAACTTTCCATTTTAGAGCTTTTTGAAATCGTTAAAAGAATCGGTCAAAAATGGGCAATTTCAAATTGCTGTGGTTTGACAGTGTTGATACAAAATGCAACTGCTCTTTGGAAATATGACTTTTGCTTTTAAGAGCATTCTGAAATCATTGAAAGAGTTGTTCAAAAATGAAAATTGACAGGGCTTTTACTTTGAAATCCAAAATAAGATTGCCTTGATATTGACAGGGCGCTAATAGTGAACAAGCCTAAATTATTTGTTATTATGTTCTTAAAATGATAATTCACTCAAAGTTGAATTTTATTTTGAAATCCGGTTTCCACATCCATTCCCGTAATAACTTGAATAGACGGGGAACAGAAAACAAACTGGAGGCTGGCTTGACACCAGTACTCAATGCACATGCACAGAAGTCGCCATGTGGGTCAGTTTGCCGCTTTCAGTTCCAAGGCACACGCGCATTCATCCAGATCAGCCTTTGTCACTGGAGAAAGATGACATGGTGAGTCGGCAACGCTGCTCAAATGTTTGGGAGCATTATACAAAAGAAAGGTACATAAAGTGAAACTCTCCTTTCACGGGAGCACATCGGCGATGCACGAGCACCTTAGAATGAAGCACGTCACGGGGAGAACCAAGAGTCGCCTCGGTAAGTCTACCTTGTTAGCTGCTAACATCAACAGATGTGTTTATAGCTGCAGCAACACCAGTAGAGGTGGTGATCTCATCACCTTTAGAACACGTTTGCATGTCACGTATTCTTGCTCTAATTACAAACACTAATGATTTATTTCATCCCGCTACGTTACAGCACACCTCAGCAAGCTAACGTCCTGACCGAGGGCTTCGTGAGCATGCTGGTCACCAGACTCCTGTCCATGGTCGGTATCAAGGTGTCAGAGATGATCAACCCAGGTTACCATGACAACTACCTACCAGGCTGATCCCACTTCACCACCACGATGGAAAAGAAATACGATACAACCAGCTGTCGGGGCTGAAGCCACTCAGATGCCTCAGGAACATCTCAGCTGCTTTAGCTAATTGAACTGTCAGGAGGGCAGACTGAAGGCAGCACCACGACCGACACGCTGAATCAACAAAGTGGTGCTAAATAAAGTCAGACTGAGGAGGAAAAGGGTCTAAACAATGGCTCGTCACACAAAAACACCTTTAAGAAACATCCTTTTGGTGTCTGTGAGTCAATGTCCAGTTAGTTTGTTTACTTGTCACCCGTTCACAACACAGTTATTGTGAAAAACCAACAAAGCGACATGTGCATTTGATATAAAAGAACCACAAAGCACCACACATTAAGTTTCAGCCCCGTGAGAAGGGCCTCCGTTAGGAGAAACAGAGATCCATTTGCTAGCTTTAGCATCCACGCTGAAATAAGTGCAGCATGTAAAACAGCATTCTCCTAATCAGAACCGGCCAAGTTGAGATCTTTTTAAACGGTCTTCACCTCCTTTACCTCCAACGAGTTTCCCTCTGAAGTTCAGCTTTGTGTCCAGACACAATAAGTCGCACCTGGCCCCAGCGAGAGGTTGACTGGGCATTCTGGCCCACTGTTTCTGTAGAAATGTTCACTTTATCCATGCAGGAGGAGGTCAAAGGTTAGACGTTCCCCTTCAGGGTGTGTTGTGCTAGAGCAGAATTCATGTTCCAGCATGTGGTCCAGTCCTGACGCAGCAGCAGACCATCACACTAGCACCACCATGTCCTAGTGTTAGCTTGAGTCCAGATGGAACAGGACACACTTCCAAAAGTTCTTACTGGGTCCTGACAGTCCACAGAACTTTTCCCAGAACTCTTGGAGTCCTTATCTTTGGTAAATGGGCGACAGGTCATCAGAGGTTTTAGCTTTTGATTTAATTTCTGCTGAACACAGGAGTCCTCTCAAGGCTCAGAGGAGACGGGAAAACCCAACAGAATGCACCTGCTGGCTCAGAGTGACTCTTCAAACACGCTCATGACATCATCATCATCATCACCATCACCATCCCAGAACTGTCTACTAAACACTAAACCAACGGCACCTTTACGTTTTGGACTGACAGGTCACAGATATTTGAAATAAAATGGTATCTGATCTAGAGTTCATCTACAGCATCACCACCAAGGTCTTCTCTTAGCCCTTCCACCGGCCTATCAGGTGAGCCCTCCAGGACAGCGCTGGTTTAACATCCCTTGGCAAGGGTGAGGAGACGAACTCCTAAACGAATAAATAAATAAGCCCCTGAGGTCCATCTGGCCAGATCAACAATGCAGGTGGGTTAAAGGAAAAGTCTGAAGAGTCTCGGTACCATCAGGGCCAAGCCTTGTGTTGGCTACAAACAACCGACCGCTAATCCAATCAATGATTACGATCAGACCATCAATCAAGTCTCAGTGAGCCAAAAACCCGTCCAGTTCAATTAGCACAAGATGGAGCACATCGCTAACAAAGTCATCCAAGAAGCTGTTTATCTGTAGAGATCCGCCTGACCGTGCTTGTGTGGAAGCACTCTGATTGGCTACACGCCTGCGTGTTAAGTGATGAAGACAGTGCTACTCTTTTGGGTGATTATGGTCCTGAAAGGGTCAGGTTTAGTGAATTCAAACGGAACCTGCTGCTGTCCTGTGTACAATACAAGAATCATGGTGCAAAAGCCCTGGACCAGACGGTGTCTGACAGCTGCGTGATCCACGAGGCTGCAGCCTGTCGTCGTACTGCTGCCGTTCCTCTGACTCAGCAGTCGGCTGAAGGAGAGCCTCGGTGTCCAGACTCGATGCTGCTTCTGCACAAACAGCACAGGTGTGCACTCACATGTCCTCCTGTCTACGGAGGCTACAGCAGAGGTCATCACCTGCTGGAGAGATTAGTCAGGAGCGGAGCGGAGCTCTGATTGGGTCACTTTGTCTGCCGTCTAAGTCTTGTTTGACAAGCTGTCTTACAGTAGCGGAGGAGGGCTGAGCTCGTGTTACTACCCAGGAAACGCCGCCGTCTCCTCGGAGATGTTTGCCTTTGGCCATTCTGCCGTGTGTGTGTGTGTGTGTGTGTGTGTGGGGGGGGGCTGGTCTTACTTCAGAGTCATCTTACAGAAAAACCACTGGAAGCTGCGTGTTTTTGACTCTCACTGCTCTCCTGTTTCCTGGGAGACTAGATCAGCACCCCCATGTTTCTCTCGTGCTAGTGGAGGAGGCGTGTGCATGGGGAGGAGGCAGGGCACGCCAGGCTTCGGGGAGTGGAAGCAGCACACACACACACACACACACACACACACACTGAGTCACACACATAAACACGCTCAGTCAGCGTAGTGAAACAAGTGCTGGCTGCATCAGCAGAGTGGACGGGCTCGCCGGCATGCCGCAGAGAAAGAGGAGCTTCACTTTCGGAGCCTACGGAGGGTAAGCTTCGGCGTGTTTCTGTTTGTGGCTCTGATGACTCAGCAGAACCGGAGCCAGTGTCGGATGCAGGGGACTGCTGTCATCTTTCATCAAACCAGACGTTCCCGTGGCTTCACTGCTGCTGCTGTCGGGTTTCTCATACATGCTCACGGCATGTGTACTGACAAAGTACTCACAGCGTATGGTGACGTCATCAAAGTATGTGTGTGTAGTATTGTTGTACGCATTGTTGGGACACAGCTCAGGTTCTACAGGACCAACAGTACCATTAGTGGATCACCTGGTTGGGTTCAGATGTGAACAGCGTGTCTGGGTTGGTGATGGCCTCAGAAGGTCTGGAAGTGAAAGCATGAATGAAAGCTGCGGGGCAGAGCCCTCCTCACAGCAGAGCTGGAACTTTTCTCGCCTGCTACAGAACACCTATCTCCACTCTGAACATGTAGTCTGGGTCATGGCAGCCCCAGCTGAGCGACACAAACAGTTCTACAGATATGGACCTGAAGATGGGTGGAAGTCACTGCTACGGACCACGTTAGATGTTTGATGAAATGTTGGAGACTTGTCATGTTGGTTGGTTGCAGCGAGGCTCGTGTGACATCAGCAGGTGGATTGTTGATCTCTTCCAGGGTTCGTCAGCTTGTCGCGGTTTACGGCAGCATTTTTGTTGACATAGTCATAGAGCTCACAGTTCTGCCTGTCACTCATATCCTCAGTAATTACAGCAACGGTCCTTCTACCGTTTCCTGTCTGACGGTGCTCCTGGTGCTGCTGTGTTCACCGCCGGAGACGTTTGAGGAGAAAAATCCCTTAAAGCCGGTGTCGGTACAGGATCTGCTCAGGTGCAAGATCGGCTCGGGGTCCTTCGACTGCCGATGACGTCAAAGTACGGCAAACCCACTCGGACAAAATACACTACACATCTATACTGTTGGAAAGAATTTAGCAGTTTCGTTATTAAAATAATGTTTCTTAAGACGTAAGTTTGTGTTTATAATGGTATTTGTAAAATAAAACACTATATTTTATTCATAATGTTGAACTCCTCTTTGAGCACATCCCTTGAAGGATCATAGGTATTAGCAACACCTGTGAGATTGTATTTGCAGGAAAGAAGTGTGTCCCGTTTATTGAAGTATTTTGTGTTTAGAGTTTTTGACGTCTTGTCCATGCGTAGTTCAGGTACGCTCATAGCTGCTAGCCAAAACTCTGGAGTTAAAAGTTTTCTGGCTTTACTAAAATACCTGTCTGTACTTATTTGATTGATGGTAGTTTTACTTTCTATTAGACTCCAAATGTAATCATTTGGCACGTTTCTAATTCATAATTTGTAAGAATGTATTCGGTGATATTAGCATTAGCATTCCTATGGGTTTTTCCACGTATATTAGCATTGCGCTAACCACTCGCTGCCAAATTGCAGCCTTTGCCATTAGAAAATCTCCTTTTGTCACATCGCAATTTAATTGCACATGCAGTTAATCGTTCAGCCCTAATATACATGCAGCTCTATGCTAAAAGTGTATTTTCAAAGAGGTAATGATGGATTTCTTTGTAAAAGTTGTCCATCTTTCCAACAGAAACATTTGCCTGGACCAACGTAACGTGATACCATCGTAACGTGATTACGTAATTCCGTAAGGTTCATGTTCAGCCAATCAACTACTTAGACGTCATCGGCAGTTGACTGACCCCGAGCCGATCTTGCACTTGCAATGAGTGCCGACACATATACAAACACAACTTGGGACTTTCGGCGGAGCAGGCGAAGGACCCCAGTCATCCTCGACGCTCTGGGTGCACATTTTAAGCCGGCCAGAAACGTGATATTTGAAAAATATGTATTCAGCAACTGCAGGCAGGACGGAGGTGAGCCCATCGATGCATTTTTGGCACGTTTAAGGGAGAAAGCTGCGTCATGTGAGCACGGAGACCTCAAAGAGGATTTAATCAGAGACAGACTGGTGTTGGGCGTATGTGATGAGACTGTGCGGCGTCGTCTGCTTAGGGAGAGAGAGCAGTCACCCTTGCTTCTGCCATAGAAATGTCGGGCCGCTGAGCTGACCGACATGGGTCTAAAAGCGATGTCACTTGATAAACCTCCAGAGACAGTGTATGCTACAGATAGCCGGCGGCCATGGACTGAACCGGGACATGACAGGTCTCAGAACCAGACACCCAGGCCGGGCGAGGACATGCAATGTAGATTCTGCGGGACCAGACATCGGCGCGGACGAGACTCATGCCCCGCATATGGAAAGAATTGCCGCCACTGCGGAACGGCACACCATTTTGCAAAAGTGTGTATGAAGAGTGGTCTGACCCACAGACAAGTCAACGCCGCAGAACCCGCAGGCCCTGAAGATATGAGCCCATCGGGCATGGATGCACACATTTACACTACAGAGAGCATTGGGTCAGTGCAGGGATGTGGAGAAAAGTGGTTTGCTAACATTAGGATGAATGGAGGATTTCAGAGGTGCCAGCTAGACTCGGGGACGACCTGCAACGTTATGAGTATGAAGGACTTGAGGAGACTAGCACCTCAGGCTGTGTTGTTACCAAGCCAGACCAGACTAGTTTTATATTCAGGCCAGACGATGTCATCGGTTGGCATATTCAACACTGAGTGTGCAGTGAGAAAAAACCCATGAGCTGAGCTTTGAGATAGTGAGGAGCAGTCAGAGGCCCCTGCTGTCAGGCGACACATGCAGACGTTTAGGATTAATGCAGTCTACCATACCAAAGGAACTACTTCTGGTTGAGCACAGCAACCCAGGCCCACTGACTAGGCAGCACCTGATCAGCACTTATGAGGATGTTTTTAATGCGCCAGTCGAAGCGCTCCCGGGGGAGGTTCATTTTGTGTTAGACAAGGATGTAGCGCCAGTGCAGGCTTCACCACGCAACGTCCCAGTGGCTCTCAGGAAGGCTGTCAAAGCTCAACTGGACTAACATGAGAGAGATGGGCATCTAGCTTCGGTGTCCGAGCCAACCGATTGGATCAGCAGCATGGTGATAGTCAGGCAGCCGGACAAACTAAGGATTTGTATTGACCCATAATCACTGAACCTAGCTCTAAAGAGGTCACACTACATAATGCCCACGACCTGGCAGCAGAGACCACAGTACTCCGATGCAAGGCCCAGTTTGCGCGGCACGGGCTGCCAGACCGTGTGATAACTGATGGGGGGCTGCAGTTTGATAGTGAAATGTTCAGGAGGTTTGTAAAGCAATGGGACTTTGACCATGTCATGTCCTCGCCCAGGTATCCGAAAGCGAACGGAAAGGCAGAGTCTGCAGTGAAAGTAAAGAATCTGTGTAAGACGGCGATTTGTGCAGGTAATGACCCGTGGCTGGAGGAACACACCATCAGAGGGCATGTCAAGCAGCCCATCACAGAGGCTGATGGCCCGCAGATTGAGAACCCCTCTTCCAGTGGCTGATGCGCTTCTGGAGCCGAGGGTGGTCGCCGGTGTTCCAGAAAGACTACGGGTCAAGCATCAAACGACAAAGCTCGTACGACGGGTCAGCCAGGGACCTGCCGGAGTTGAGCATTGGACAGGACATCAGGATGAAGCCTTTGCCCGGCGACAGGACAGGCAAGTGGAGAAGAAGAGTCTGGTGGATGTGGAAGAAACTCGCTACAGGCGAAATCGAGTTGATCGACGGCCGGCGGAGATTGGAGGGACAGAGCTCCGCCAGGAGCAGAGCAATGAACAGCAAGGCAGCCCGCAAATTGAGCAACCGGGCAGTGTAAATGTGGATGCAAGGGGTCAGGAGACGGGCCCATCGGGCCAGGATACGTCGCTCAAGCCCAGGAGGGTGTCACCGCCTACTCCTGAACACAGGACGGCCAGCGGCAGGCTGGTGAAGGTGCCACAAAGCCCAGAACTAGGGTTGGGCATCATTTCAGTTTGAACGATTCTGATTCCTTGTTTCGATTCCGATTCTATCAGCACATGACATGTTGTACATGAGCCAGCTAACCACAGGTCCTACTGGATGAAATAATCTTAACTTCAACATGAATTTTAACTCTATGAACAACAACATCACCTTCATTTAAACAAAAACATGTTTAGGAGGCAAAAAGAAGACGACTTGCAGCACAACCAGTGTGTTTGTTTCTGACCACAACCAAAGTGTGGAAGCAGCCTCTGGGATGAGAGGCTAAATGTCTCCAACATATCCAGAAACGTCCAGCTGTCTCCAGCTAAAACTCTCAGGATGATCACGTCCAGGATGACTGAGAACTACACCTCCATGCTGCAGCAGGTTCAGTCACAACAGGAAGTGGAACTTAAACGTAGCTGCTGTCAGTAACAAGCTAACAGATTTAAACATTAAAACTCAACAGAAACAGTTCAGAAAGGATATTAAAATGTTATTTATTATTATTATCATTATTATTATTATTATCATTATTATTATTATTATTTATGGTGGCAGAAGCTGGTGTGGTCCACCACAGAGAAGCTGCTCTAGCATGATGACTTTAATTATTCTACAGGTTATTGTTCAGCCTTCTGATGCTCACACACACACACACACACACACACACACACACACACACACACACACACACACACACACACACACACACACACACACACGCACGCACGCACACACACGTGTTGGTGGGCAGCTGCGGCTGACTGCTGACGCTCACGCATCGGTGTCGGTAATTTACTGGGACAGTCAGGAGCCTGGGGCGCATGTGGTAGAGCCCGCCACCGCCACAAGGCCTGGGCGGTATATCACAGTATTTTTTAAAATTATATCGGTCTTACGGTATTTGATGGTATTTTTCACAAGGCCGTGATTACTCAGATTATTTTTATAAGAAAATAATTACTGCACTAGACTAGCCTTAAACAGCCCGTTTTACCTGCATGTGCAGAATACCAGTTCTTCCATGTCCAGTCACAGGTAGCTAAATGCAGAAACCCCCTCTAAGTACCCTCGTCAAAAGAAAGCAGTTAAGAAAGATAAAATACTGCAGTCAAAATGAACTATTTTAATGAACACATTTACAATATAACCTGTTCAGTTAACCATCTTTATGATTTCACATCCAACGTTCTTGCATTGGTTATCTCGCCCCACCGCTTGCTTTTTTATAAACAGTCCCTTTAGCGAACGCGTCTTTAATGGACGTCTGACTGCTACCGGCCATTTTAGCCTCGGAGGTGGAGCGTGCAGATCGAAGCTTGAGACATTCTCGGTAATCCAAGACGTGTTTTCGGCTGAGGTGATGAAGCAAGTTGCTGGTGTTACCCCCCACCGGCTACCACCGTTGCTCGACAGCATTAGCATGTGAAAGTTGTTTGCTCCACGATCGAACTTTTAAACCCAAAAAACCTCCAAACAACAGACGTGGCTCCTCTTTTTGGAATAAGTTCTTCTGCGTTCGAAGTTTTGATGTCGCCATGATGATAGCTCTTGCCAGCCGCCATTCTTGGTTCCACCACGCTGTGGTGTTTGTGTGTAGCAGTGAAATGAGTCCCCGCTGAAACACTTTCCTGCTACGAACGTTCTGTACGTCGTCTAGGACATTCACCGGTATAGCGGTATGTGAAAAATTCATATCATCACCAAAAGAAGCACCGGTTTTTAGTATGAACTGGTGTAGCGCCCAAGACTAGCCACAACACTCTCGCACCTCCTCATGCTGGGCACCAATGTGGTCACACGCTGCTGTGGGACTGCTTCTCGGTCTCCAACCTGCTTTGTTGCAAGTGGGGTCAAGCTGGTCCGGATTACAGGCAGGCCAATCTGTCCTCTGCATTCCCAAAGTCCGTGTTTGATAAAGCTCGCTCTGAGGCGGTGAGCATCATCATCTTGCTGGATAGAGTGTGTGTCATGATTCCAGCTCCTGCTCTGGTCTTTCGTTGCTCATCTATCAATCAGCCGTGGTGAAGTCACCCTCCAGGTCAGATGAAGAAGGAACAGACTTTCTCACTGTTGAAAGTTAAACTGCTCTGTCTTCTCATCCCCAGTGAGTCGTGGAGGATGGCTGCTTATAGTGTGTGTATGTGCGTGTGTGTGTGTGTGTGTGTGTGTGTGTGTGTGTGTGTGTGTGTGTGTGTGTGTGTGTGTGTGTGCGCGCTCTGTCTTCTCCATCCCCAGTGAGTCGTGGAGGATGGCTGCTTATTGTGTGTGTGTGTGTGTGTGTGTGTGTGTGTGTGTGTGTGTGTGTGTGTGTGTGTGTGTGTGTGTGTGTGTGTGTGTGTGTGTGTGTGTGTGTGTGCGCGCTCTGTCTTCTCCATCCCCAGTGAGTCGTGGAGGATGGCTGCTTATACTGAGCCAGGATTCTCTGGAGGTTTCTTCCTGTTAAAAGGCAGTTTTCCTCTCCACTGTCGCTGCATGCTTGCTTAGTGTGAGGATTGCTGTAAAGACTCTGACTCTAGTCAGTGACTTGATGCAACCTGCTGAGTTCCTTAAATAGGAAACTTTTACCGATTGGCTTAATTCAATTAAACTCAAAAATACTTTATTAATCCCAGAGGGAAACTGATTGCTGTAGTAGCTCAGAATAATAATAATAATAATCAAGTCATCAAAGAGTTGTTGTATATTACAATGGCTGTTGGCAGGAAGGATCTCCAGTAGCGGTCAGTGTTGCAGCCAAACTGAAGAAGCCTCTGACTGAAGACACTCTTCCGTTGTCGGACAGTCTTGTGGAGAGAACGCTCAGGGTTGTCCATCATTTTCTTGATTCTCTGGAGAATCCTTCTTTGCATGATCTCCTCCAGCGGTTCCACAGTCGTCCCCAGAACAGAACCAGCCTTTTTTATTAGGCTGTTGAGCCTTTTCAGGTCCCTGCTTCTGATGCTGCTACCCCAACAGACGATGGCTGAAGAGATTACACTCTCAACAGCAGACTTGTAGAAGATCTGCAGCATCTTGCTACAGACATTGAAGGACCTAAGCGTCCTCAAGAAGTGCAGTCTGCTGTGTCCCTTCTTGTAAACGGCTTCGCTGTTCTTTCTCCAGTCCAGTCTGTTGTCCAGGTGAACTCCAAGGTATTTGTATTCCTCAACCACCTCCACTTCTTCTCCCATGATGGAAACAGTGTTTGACTCCACCCTGTTTCTTCTGAAGTCTAAAATCATCTCCTTTGTTTTGTTCACGTTCAAGGTCAGATGATTGTTTCCACACCATGCCACAAAGCGCTCCACCAGCTCTCTGTACTCAGCTTCCTGTCCATCTCTGATACACCCGACAACTGCAGAGTCATCTGAGTATTTCTGTAGGTGACAGGTCTCTGACTTGTACTGGAAGTCTGAGGTGTACAGGGTGAAAAGGAATGGTGAGAGTACAGTCCCCTGTGGTGCTCCAATGTTACTGATCGCCTGGTTTG
>SSNQ01034591.1:446387-461387 GCA_006942095.1 Nothobranchius kuhntae | reverse complement strand
GAGAAGATCTGTGGGGATGACATCTTAAAGAACAAACAACATCCGGATCAGGGCTCACCATGCATCACATAGCTGCAGGAATGTTCCATTATGGGCAAATAAAAGTGTCGCTAAAGGAGCAAGTGGGCCATAAATGAGCTTACAGACAAGCAAGAGCAAATCAACCTTCTTTTCATGTGAACGTTTACTCGACCACAAGAAGTCTCAAACGAGGTGACGCTGGAACAAAAAGTGAAACTGCCACTTCTTCTTTCTTGTGAGAATTCCTCAACAGACAAGTGAAGGCTTAACGCTTCCTCCTTCTGGGAAGCCTCGTGCTGCAGACGTCTAGTTCCATCAGGTTGTTGCACGAATTCCTTCAGCGCCTCTCTGCTTCAGTGGCCTAAGGCCTCCACTGTGGCGCATGAAGCTGGAACCAACACGTTCATGTGTGAGCAGATCCAGCCGCTCACTTCCACACGGGGCAGCAGTAGCTCAGGACTTACAGCGGCTTGTCCAGTAATCAGAGCGTTGCTCCCACCAGAGCATGCTGCTGTTGTGCCCTTGGGCAAGACACTTCCCCCCCAGCTCACCACCGTAGGTGACTGACACACTAGTGTAAAGTGCTCTGGAGTCCTCCATACAACTGTATAGGGTCATTATCGATGTATATAATGTGTGTGTGTGTGTGTGCGTGCGTGTGCGTGTGCGTGTGTGTGTGTGTGTGTGTGTGTGTGTGTGTGTGTGTGTGAAGCTAAGAAAAAGCAGAACTGTGCTGGTCTGTCTCCTGGGGATGAGGAGTAAAAAGAGGAAATGACAAGGGGCAGACAGCAGCTAGCCGCCTTGTGGAAGACTCCAGCACAGGGAGGAACCTCAGAACTGCTTATGATGTCCCTCTTTGCTCTCTGCAAGCTATTAACCGCCAAGTGGTTGTCATGGAAACAAAAATCTGAGAGTTAGCTGAAGGCTTGGGACAGATCTCACAAACCCAAAACTGTGTCAGTTGCTTTGACGCTTGAGAGCAGCTGAATCTATCCTCACTTCAACTTGTAGATGCTTTTAACTGCTGTGTGTAACACACGCACACACGCACGTACACACACACACACACACACACACACACACACACACACCCTGGACAGAAACATCAGATTTAACTGGACAGGAAGTAAAATCCGTGCTTCTCGCTGCAGAGGTGCTCGGACGTTCTGATTCACCAGGACACACACTCAGTCATCCTGGTTGTGATGTCAGAGCGGTCAGAGATCACAAACAGGATGGATGTGAAGCTCCCACAGATATAGGCGCTAAAGCTGTTCCCAGATCAGCACGATTAACCTCGTAAACATCAGGGTTGGTTGCCTTCTCTTAACAACCAGCCTCCAAGCTACCTATCTGAGCTTTTATCCCCACACACCACCTCTCAGAACCTCCGATCCACATCAGAAAACCTCCTGGCTGTTCCTGGAACCAGACTGAAAACCAAAGGGGACAGGGCCTTTCAGACTATTACACCCAGACTTTGGAACAGTCTACCTTTAAATCTCCATCTCTTGAAATCTGCAGAGGTCTTCAAAAGACATCTTAAAACTCACCTTTTCATCCAGGCGTTCCCCCGCTAAATATTCTAAAAGATGGCTTTGTTGTTGTTCACACCTTCACTTTGTTTTTACTCCTGATCTTGGTTACTACTGTTGTCACTGCTATTGTTTTATGATGTTTTTATTGGTTTGAGGTATTTGCCCTGATTTTACTCATGTTGTACAGCGCTTTGTGATTTATATCTGTGAAAGACGCTCTATAAATAAACTTTTACTTACTTACTTACTTCTGCACAGACAGCACCCTCTACTGGCAGAGAGACGCTCTTACCTTCTTATCCAAGAAGACCTCGTAACCTTTTACAGGTTACAGCTTCAGTTTGTTGTTACGGATTTCACAGACACTCGGACACCTTTCTCAATACTTGGTCACTTTAGCTAAACTCTTCACACAGCGAAAGCCATTCCTTTGTACAAGAGTGGCGATAAACATAGTTTCAATAATTACAGGCCAGTGTCACGGCTTCCACAGTTTTCTAAAATACTGGAAAAAGTATTTGTATCAAGATTGGATAAATTCATGGACAAAAATAATATTTTAAACAATGAACAATACGGGTTTAGAACTAAACATTCCACCGCAACGGCAATAATGGAATTACCGGATAAAATATCAACAGCAATTGACAATAAAAATGACTTTGTTAGTGTTTTCATTGATTAGAAAAAAAGCATCTGACATCATTGATCACTCAAGGTTACTTCCAAAATTAAGTCAGTATGAAATAAGAGGTGTGGCTCATCAATGGGTTAAAACTTATTTAGAAAAAAGGAAAGTTTGTTCAGATAAAGGAGCATAAATCAAAACTATGTGAAATTAATTGTGGAGTGCCACAAGGGTCGGTCCTCGGATCAAAGCTGTTCATTTTGTTTATTAACAACTTGGTAAATGTATCTAAGAGACTCGGTACCATTCTGTTTGCAGATGATACAACACTGTTTTACTCAGGATCAGATATTGAGGAGGTGGCTAAAGTGATAAATGATGAACTGATTAAAATTAAAAACTGGTTTGATATAAATAGATTGACACTGAATCTTTATAAAACAAATTTTATACTGTTTAATGATAAAAAGAACAGTGATGTGTCATTGGAAATAGATGGGATTGAAACTCAAAGAGTAAAAGAAACTACATTTCTTGGAGTTATTGATGAAGAATTGTCATAGAAATCTCGTATTAGTTACATAAAAGGTAAAACTGCCAAAGCCTTAGGAGTGTTACATAGAGTCAAGTTTTTACTGACTAATTCTGGTTTGTTGGCATTGTACAATTCACTGATTGTTCCATACTTGACTTATTGTGTAGAAATCTGAGGAGCAACATACAAAAACTATACACAACCCTTATTTATTTTACAGAAAAGAGCTCTGAGAATCATCAGTTATAGTGGCCGTAGAGATCCATCAAACCCGTTGTTTATTAAATATAAATTACTGAAAATTCATGATTTAAAAGACTGGAAAATCTTACAAACCGTGTATAAAGCCTATTTAGGTACTCTGCCAACAAACATTCAGGGGGCATTTGAAAAGAGAACTAGTAATTACATATGTAATTACATAAGTAATTACATATGTAATTACATAAGTAATTACATATGTAATTACTTATGTAATTACATGCTGAAAGAAACTGATGTGTTTACAAAACCTAGATTTAGAACTAACATTAAGGAGTGGAATAAATCTGTAAATGGTGTTAAATTATGGAATAACCTTAAAAGGAAAATAAAAAAAAAACTGTCATTTAATACATTCAAAAATGTACCAAATTGAGTTTACTAAATAATTATGAAAAAGTAAATTAAATCAATGATCATGATCGCTCTGGAATGAAGAACAGGAAAAAGTATGAAAGGAATCTGTGTGTGTGTGTGTGTGTGTGTGTGTGTGTGTGTGTGTGTGTGTGTGTGTGTGTGTGTGTGTGTGTGTGTGTGTGTGTGTGTGTGTGTGTGTCTGACACATGGAAACTGTATATAAATAGAATATTTCTTCTGGAAAAGGGGCAGAAATTATTAGATGTTTTCTTCATTCTGCTCCTTTTCATTCAATTAGATTTTTTGTTATGTATTTCTTATTGTTTATATGTTTTTATTTTGAATGAAATAAAGAAATAAAAGGCTGCGCAGAGGCGCAGTGGTTAGAGCTGTTGCCTTGCAGCAAGAAGGTCCTGGGTTCGATTCCCAGCCTGGGATCTTTCTGCATGGAGTTAGCATGTTCTCCCTGTGCATGCGTGGGTTCTCTCCGTGTTCTCCGGCTTCCTCCCACAGTCCAAAAACATGACTGTTGGGTTGATTGGTCTGTCTAAATTGTCCTTAGGTGTGTGTGTGTGTGCGTGCATGGTTGTTTGTCCTCTGTGTCTCTGTGTTGCCCTGAGATAGACTGGCTCTCTGTCCAGGGTGTACCCCGCCTGATTGCCCGTTGACCGCTGGAGATAGGCACCAGCCCCCCCCCCCCCGCAACCCTGTGTGGACAAAGTGGGTTTGGACAATGGATGAATGGATGGATGTGGATGGATGGATGGATGAATGGATGGATGGATGGATGGATGGATGGATGGATGGATGGATGGATGGATGGATGGATGGATGGATGGATGGATGGATGGATGGATGGATGGATGGATGGATGGATGGATGGATGAATGGATGGATGGATGGATGGATGGATGAACTCTGGCTTCAGTTGTTCCATCTTCTGTCTGAATAAAGAGACTGGCCCCATGACCATGAAAAGGTTTTCTACAGGAACTTTTCTCATGTATGAAAAGTTTGAATCAAACATCAGCGAGAGAGGAGCAACTCCGCCCCCTGGTGGCCTGGACAAGCATTACAAGACCTGACAGGGATAAAACGTGTTTAGCTGCTTAGAAGAGAAAATGTTTAGTTTCTGTATTCATGCTTTTGGACAAACTCAGAAACTAACAAACACAGTTTCACTCTCTGAAAACACAACTATCATTGTTTTATTTATTTTCATGAATTTCAGAGCCTCTTGTGAATGACCCCATCAGGTGGTGTGTTTTCCTGAGTAATCCCTGTCTCGTACAGGTACATTCCTGAAGGGCCCGTTGGTGTTGCAGGTAGGGGAGGGGCTGGTGCCGGGTTACGGCAGCGCTGAGCCTCTATCCTAGGTTAAGGCAGATCATCTGTTCCTGTAGTATGACTAAAGGCCGTTTTATTTACCATTACAGACAGAAACGAGTAGATGGTTGAGGAATTATCTTCTTTTGTAGAGTTAATAGGAAACAGTGATTATTTAATAGGAACATGCCACAAAAACGATGAGCCCTCATTAGTGAACGTGTTACAGAGCAGCAAGTGAAACCTGCACTGTTCTAGTCCAGCGATTAGAAAGTCCGTAAACAAGTTTTATTAATAAAGTTATTTATGTAGATGGCTGCTTGTGAGCAGGAACGGTTCTGGCAGATACTAAAGCTCAGAGTTTCAGATAAAATGTGGATTTAAGGAAGGACACTGATGAGTCTGAGCTCCTGAGCGTTATGTAGCGCTGCAGCAGCGATGGGAGGGAGACGGAGGCCATGGAGGGCCAGAAAGCCATCAGAGAGGAGATTTAGCGTTTGATTGGAGGACAGATGATGATCTGCTCTCCGCTCACACCGACTATAACATGGATTCAAACCAGGATAAGACTCATCTAGTCGGTTAGTAATCATCCTTTCATCCTTGGAATGGCTACTTCAGCAGATGGCAGGAGCTATTTCAGGGCTCTCCTGCGTCTCTTTCTGCGAGGAGAACGGGTGGCCAACCGCCCCTCAGCTCTTCTTAACTTGTTTTAACTCAACATGCAGAGAAGAGTCAGCAAACTATTCTGGGTCTGTGATTCCTTCAGCCTATGAGCGGGCTCCACGCTCTTTAAAGCAGACCCGAGGCCAGGGTTCAGTCCCTCAAAGGCACCGAGTTTTTACACATTCATGTCGTGGCAAGAATAAAGGAGCAGCTGTATGATTTGTGCTTCTGTGTGTTCTTTTGCAGAGTTGACAAGACGTTCTCCAAGGCCAGGAGCCTTTGGTGAGTTTCCCTCTTCCTGTTTCTGTGCATGAAGGGAAAAAGTCGCTTCTTTGTGACAAAACAACAGAGTGGATTAAAGCTTTTACCTGAGCCTGGACCCACCCACCACCGAGTGTGTGTGTGTGTGTGTGTGTGTGTGTGTGTGTGTGTGTGTGTGTGTGTGTGTGTGTGTGTGTGTGTGTGTGTGTGTGTGTGTGTGAGAGAGAGAGAGAGGGGTGTGAGCATGCACACCTCCTGACACTGCAGGTTCTGCTCCAGTTCTGAAAACATCAGGTGAGGTGTTGTGACCCTCTTCTCACCTGGCTGTGGCGTCACTCGTCACACCTTCCTGCTGGAGCCCGAGCTTCACCCTGAGCAGCCAGCATCACGTGTTTCCTGTGATGGCTGCATCTCTGTGAAGATGAGAATAAAGACGGCAGCAAAAGTAAAGACAAAGGATTCAAAACCGCTGTGGAGATAAAAGATTAGCCCTTGTGAAGAGGCTGATGGAGGATGAAAGAAGCGAGCGAATCAGACGACGAGATGAGAGCGACGGTCGCGCCTGCTTTTCATGTGAGAGAACATGTGGGCTAAGAAGAGCCAGGCTTGGACATGGCATCTGAATCCTGCCATCCCAGTTGGGTACAGGTCTCTGACCAGTTCCATTCAAAACACAAGAGTCACTGAATCTCTAAAAACACACGTGGCGGGGGTGAGGAGTGAGCTCCGCCTCACCCCCGCCACGTGGACCTCAAGGGATAAACCATCAACCCTGCTCAGTGGTCCACTTTCCTGGCGGGTCACCCATAAAGTCAGTGGGAGGGTTAGAGAATGTTGTGGAAGGTAAGAAATTAATTTCCAAAAAAAGATGAAATCATCATTTCAAAAGTAGAAAATAAGTGAATAAAAGCAGCAAAATGCACCTGAATGTCCAGTTTTGTTGTTGGGAGTTAGAAATGATTTATAAAACCCTTCATGCAGTTCATGTCCTCTTCTCTGGATCAGGAGGTACCGACCCTCCCCAGCCTCCAGCTGCTCCACCATGGCCAATATGGAGGTAAAATCCCTCCTGGGTGGACCCAGGGTCCTCCTGTCAGCATGCCTGTAACACCTCCTCTGGGTGCAGGAGGACTAAAGTCCTGAACTTCCTCAGCCGCTCCTCTCAACGTGAAGGAGCAGCGATCCTAATCAAGGTTTCTCCTCATCCTACCCCCGAGGCTGAACCCAGCTGGGTTTGGAAAAGAGACTGGTTCTGGACCAGGGACCGGATGAGACCAGGGACCAGAAGGAACCAGCAAGAGGCGACAAATTCAATTTATTTATTCTTATAACTCCAAACCACAGCAAGAGTCGTCTCAAGGACCTTCACACAGCAGGACAGCAGTAGCTCAACAGGTAGAGCGGGTTGTCCAGTAATTGGAAGGTTGCAGGTTCGATCCCGGCTCTGGACAGAGAATTCTGCTGTTGTGTCCTTGGGCAAAACACTTAACCCACCTTGCCTGCTGGTGGTGGTCGGAGGGACCGGTGGTGCCTGTGTTCAGCAGCTTCACCTCTGTCAGCGTGCCCCAGGGCAGCTGTAGCTACATCATAGCTCATCAACATCAGTGTGTGTGTGAATGGGTGAATGATACACTGTAGTGTAAAGTGCTTTGGAGTCCTTACTCTGAGAGGCTCTATACAAGTGTGGCTCATTTATCATTTAAACACTTCAATACAGGTCATTAAGCCAATCAGTAAAAAGTTTCCTATATAAGGAACCCAGCAGGTCGCATCGAGTCACTGACTAGTGTCAGTGACTATACAGCAATCCTCATACTAAGCAAGCATGCAGTGACAGTGGAGAGGAAAACTCCCTTTTAACAGGAAGAAACCTCCAGAGAATCCTGGTTCAGTATAAGCAGCCATCCTCCACGACTCACTGGGGATGGAGAAGACAGAGCAGACACACACACACACACACACACACACACACACACACACACCCGCACGCGCACGCACGCACGCACACACACACACACACACACACACGTACGTTGGAGGCAGGGCAAGGGAGAGCCGTCTTTACCGACTGTACACTCCACCTCCCTCTAATCCCCCACTTGTCCAGATTTAGGCTAACATCAGATTATAACCATAGGCCCTATCAAATAAAAATGTTTTAAGCCTATTCTTAAAAGTAGACAAAGTGTCTGCCTCACGGACTAAAGCTGGGAGCTGGTTCCACAGGAGAGGAGCCTGATAACTAAAAGATCTGCCTCCCATCCTAAGTTTAGATATTCTTGGAACCACCAGTAGACCTGCAGTCTGAGAGTGAAGTGCTCGGTTAGGAACATATGGAACAATCAGATCACTGATGTATGATGGAGCTTGATTATTAAGAGCTTTATATGTGAGAAGAAGGATCTTAAAATCTATTCTGAATTTAACAGGTAGCCAATGTAGGGAAGCTAAGACAGGAGAGATATGATCTCTCTTTTTAATTCTCATCAGAACTCTAGCTGCAGCATTTTGGACAAGCTGAAGACTTTTAACTACATTCTGTGGACTTCCCTTCAGCATGTCCTGGCTCTTCCTTTAGGTCTCATCCTGGTTGGACATGTTCGGAAACCTGAGCAGCAGGGAGGCATCTAGCATCCTAATGGATGCCACCTCAATGGGCTCCTCTCAAGCTTCTCAACATCTCTAAGGGAGAGCCCAGACACCCTGTGGAGGAAACTCATTTCAGCCGCTTGTATCTGCGATCTCGTTCTTTCGGTCACTACCCAAAGTTCGTGACCATAGGTGAGGGTAGGAACGTAGATCCACCGGTGAATCAAGAGCTTCACCTTCTGACTCAGCTCTCTCTTCACCACGACAGACCGGTACAACGCCCGCATCACTGCAGATGCAGCACCAATCCGCCTATCGATCTCACGCTCCAGTTTTCCCTCACTCGTGAACAAGATCCCGAGATACTTAAACTCCTCCACTTGGAGCAGGACCGCGTCCCTGACCCGGAGAAGGCATTCTACCCTTTTCCGACTCAAGACCACGGTCTCGGATTTAGAGGAGCTGATTCTCATCTGATTTCTGAGATCTTCAAGTGTAAAGTAATGTATGCAGATGCTGCTTTATAAATCCTCACAGTCAGAGAGCCGCTAGGCTGATTCTGACAGACATGTTTGTTCTCATTGGGGAACCGGCTTCTGTGACTAGCTGTTAGCTTGTCCATCAGCCACAGCTGCTCTGTACAACATGGAGTAAATCCCTCCTTCCAGATGAAAATGTGATCGGCTTCTTCTGTGTTCATGTTCACCGATACGATGTACAGTCGCGCTGGTTACTGTTGCCTTGTTTGGAGAACAAAGAGGCGACGATCCCTCCGAACGCCGTGTGGGAACTCTGCGGATACTGGCTCCTAATCCGTTAAACGCATTCTGTGTCAGGAGTATTTCAGTTTTCATTCCTCTGTTTTTGGAGCTGATTAAATGTTAAATGACCATCTTCCAGCTGCTGGGTCGTACACAATAAATAGATGATCCTGGAGCTCTCGTGGGAGGCTTGTAATTAGTGGTAATCCTGTCTTGCTAAGCCCCCCCGATGGGAGGAAACGGGAGTCGAAGCTTCGTCTGGATCATGGCCATGCTGAGATGTTTCTGAAGAGCTTCTGCTCCGTTCCTCACTTCCAAACCCGTGAACACAACATCCAGACACAAAGCGCGCTCTGATGATGGGTGAGTGTGTGCTGACATCGCCTGCAGGGCTGCTTTATCTCTCACATTCAGACGTTACTGCGGGGACGTGCACTTTTCATTTAAGCATCGAAGGACTCCCAAACATGAACCATCAAGAGAAATAAAGACGGGCAACGCCCCTTTACTTCTGAGTGCTTGGAACCAGAGAAACATTTTGATTTCACTTATCTTCTTTAATCAGGCAGCTCAAGCTAAAGCAACACTGGAGATCATGCCAAGCGTGCTTTCATGTAGAAACAAACATTCTGCTTCTTTTAGCAGCCGACCCGCGTCATCCTGGCAGCCCGTACACACCGAGGAGCTGTTGCTGTACACATTCATCTGTTTCTGTTCACTGATTTCCCAGGAGCTTTCCCTCTGCATCGTCCTCTTCCCGCTCCGCCGTAGCCGTGCTGAGTGTCACTCTGCTTGTGCACACTCATCTGTGCACGCCTAACGGAGTTGTCTGGACATAGCAGGGGAGCACGCTGTCAGAGGAGGCCATCTCTGTGTGTGTGTGTGTGTGTGTGGGGGGGGGGGGGGGGGGGGGGGGGGGGCACAGGAGTGACGAGCTGGCCCTGGTTCAGCCCATCTCAGTAGTCCCAGTCCGAGCAGGCCGTCCATCATCTGGATCTAAAAGCGTGGTGCTCGGCTGACAGATATGTCTAAGCTCCCTAACCTCAGCAATCACCAGCAATGGACCCTTCTGGAAGCTGCCAAGTACTCCAAAAATAAAGTGTTTCAGGTACGCGTGTCCTCAAATCCAAAATGTTAAGAAATTCAACAGTTGAGCTCTGGAAGCCCAAAAAACAAAGCTGATGGGAGAAATGCTTGCAGGTCTGGTAAGAGCCACCAGAGGGATCTAAGACGTGTTCAGGAAGTTTAGAACGATGCTGTAACATGGCTGAGCTCTTCTGAGCATCCAGAGTCTTCCACACGACTCACACGCTCTTTAAAACAGCGCTAATAAACACATCAACTCAGAACAGTCTCTGAACTACATTTAGCTGCATTGTGGAAAAATTAGAGATATTTCTTCTAAATGACAGGAATGCTGCATGTCTGACTCTTCTGCCTTTAGGCCCATTTTTACAGGTAGGAAGAAATTAGAATAACATGTCTGAACTTCAGACACGCCTCAGACTGTTACTGACATCAGTTCCTGACAGACGCAGGCTCAGAACATACGGAAAATATCAACAGACAGTTGCAGGTTTGAATCCTGGCCACAGCTCTTCTGAATGGAGTTTGTTCTCCTGTTACATGTGTGGAGTTAGCATGTTCTCCTGTTACACGTGTGGAGTTAGCATGTTCTCCTGTTACATGTGTGGAGTTAGCATGTTCTCCTGTTACACGTGTGGAGTTAGCATGTTCTCCTGTTACACGTGTGGAGTTAGCATGTTCTCCTGTTACACGTGTGGAGTTAGCGTGTTCTCCTATTACATGTGTGGAGTTAGCATGTTCTCCTGTTACATGTGTGGAGTTAGCATGTTCTCCTGTTACATGTGTGGAGTTAGCATGTTCTCCTGTTACATGTGTGGAGTTAGCGTGTTCTCCTATTACATGTGTGGAGTTAGCATGTTCTCCTATTACATGTGTGGAGTTAGCATGTTCTCCTATTACATGTGTGGAGTTAGCGTGTTCTCCTATTACATGTGTGGAGTTAGCATGTTCTCCTATTACATGTGTGGAGTTAGCATGTTCTCCTATTACATGTGTGGAGTTAGCATGTTCTCCTCATGCATGTGTGGAGTTAGCGTGTTCTCCTATTACATGTGTGGAGTTAGCATGTTCTCCTATTACATGTGTGGAGTTAGCATGTTCTCCTCATGCATGTGTGGAGTTAGCATGTTCTCCTATTACATGTGTGGAGTTAGCGTGTTCTCCTATTACATGTGTGGAGTTAGCATGTTCTCCTATTACATGTGTGGAGTTAGCATGTTCTCCTGTTACACGTGTGGAGTTAGCATGTTCTCCTATTACATGTGTGGAGTTAGCATGTTCTCCTATTACATGTGTGGAGTTAGCATGTTCTCCTGTTACACGTGTGGAGTTAGCATGTTCTCCTGTTACACGTGTGGAGTTAGCATGTTCTCCTGTTACATGTGTGGAGTTAGCATGTTCTCCTATTACATGTGTGGAGTTAGCATGTTCTCCTATTACATGTGTGGAGTTAGCATGTTCTCCTGTTACACGTGTGGAGTTAGCATGTTCTCCTATTACATGTGTGGAGTTAGCATGTTCTCCTATTACATGTGTGGAGTTAGCATGTTCTCCTATTACATGTGTGGAGTTAGCGTGTTCTCCTATTACATGTGTGGAGTTAGCATGTTCTCCTCATGCATGTGTGGAGTTAGCATGTTCTCCTCATGCATGTGTGGAGTTAGCGTGTTCTCCTCATGTTCAGCAGATAGCACAAAAAGTCCCAGACAAAGAAGTCCTCTGCGGGGTAAAAAGTCCAATTATACCTATAAAAGGTGAACAGTTCCCAGTAACAACTACAAGAACTCAGTTAAAATTCTTTACTTTGAAGAATTACATAGATTTGAATGGTTTTGTATACAATTTTGGTTTTATTTACATTCCATGTAATCTAACTGCCCCATTAAAGTGCTACACAATTATGAACATGATCTCAATCAAAGACACAACAGGGTTCAGGAGGCTGCAGACACCAGAATGGATGGATTCAACGTTTGTATGTGGCTGCCACTCCCTTCCTGACATGCAAATGACCCGATTAAACTCAGATGATTTGTTTAAGAGAGGAGGGAGGCTGATCTAAACCCAGCAGGAGAACCCTTTAGCGTCGTGCTGCAGGAGTCTACATTCCCTGGTTTACATCAGAGCTTTAGGAAATGTCGAGCAACTTTTATACTCTTCTTAAAACCTGTAGAAGGCTCCTTTACTGTTAGTGAAGAGGTAGGTGGTCGTTTATTTGTGTTGTTTTATGCTGAAAGCTGCTGAAGGAATGCTGTTTGTTCAGATGTCTGTGCTGTTTGCTGTCATTTATTCAGAACCTGGTGTCCACGTTTTAGTTTTAACCTGCTTCAGCACACCTGATTTCAATTAGCAGGTGATTAACAGGCTTCAGCAACGCCTGATGAGCTGCTGCACAGGTGCTTCAACCACTGGATCTAGTGTGTTGGAGCAGAGAAAGCACTAAAACGTGCTCTATGCTTCTACTAATGAACCTCTGTCATCATGCTGTAGTCAAGTGGGCCATTCCCATCTGTACCGGGTCGGCCCGGGCCGGGTAGCCCCAGTCGGCCCCAGCCTGGCCCGGTTGATTCCACACATCCTTGTCTTAAGCCCATGTGGGCTGATTCTACCCACCAATCAGAGGCTTGCTCTAATGGAAGGTGTGAATTTGCTGTCAGCAGTGGGCGTGTTGGCCCTGGTCGGCCTGAAGCAGTACCCCCTCGGGAAGAGGGCCGAGAATGAGCCTTGGTTGGCCCGGGAAAATTCCAGGCCACCCAGATATGTAAACAACCTACGCTACCCGGCCCGGGCCGACCCGGTACAGGTGGGAATGGGGCTTAACTTGGGGGTGTGTGGGGGTGCAGCTGCAGGGAGGCGACATGATTTAAAATAAAAGATGAGGAACATCTTGTTTTCGGGTTTAGCTGCACAACGACCTTTCTGCTGTGTCTCAGAGTCAGTTTGATAAAACAAGCCGGCCTCAGCCACAGGCGCCGCATTTAATCCTGACTTTCTTTAACTTCATTAAGCTAGGCCTGTTCGTCAGTCCAAGCTAACACAAAAGTAGTACGTGTCTCCTAGTTTTTCATAAGCCAGTTTGGATCCATTCATGATTTAAACCTATTGTTACTGAAATAAAGTAGATTTAAGTTATTTAAATGTTATTCTAGTGACCAGACGTTCTACAGATTGGTGGAAAACTTGGATTACCAACCTCCTGCTGCACAGAGAAGCATTTATGATGGCATTGTTGAGCGTGATTAAACGGGTGAAAAACTAGAGTATTTAATTCTGCTGTTAAGGTGGTTTGATGTTAGAAAAGTAAAAGAGGTTAACGGCTAATAAACTACAACCTGCAATTTATTGCAGTTTACTTTTATTTGTTCAGCTGTTCTAAAAACATTTGAGGTGTGAAGTAAACTGCCATGAAGCTTGAAAAGTTAAAGTCCCATCAGTCGTCACACACACGCGTGTGTTTGAATTTTGTCCTCCACATGTGACCCGTCCCCTGGGGGGGGGTTAGGGTTAGGGTTTGGGACCCGCTGGTCAGAACAAGAAGGTTTTATTGCCGAATGTCCAGAAGGACAGTAGTGAGAGGTACGTAAATACAGGAAGTAAGAATATAATCATGATAGAATAATAAAATAAATAATTATACAAACGGCTTCTCTTTACAAGTCCGTGTAGGTACTGAGCGGCTCAGTTCAGGTACAAACAACACTGGGTCATGTGACTGGAGTGGGCGGGTCTACGACTGTCATTCTTGAGTCCGACCGCAGAGGGGAAGAAACTGTTCTTGTGACGACAGGTTCTGGTCCGAACGGATCTGAGCCTTCTGGAAGACGGGAGGGAGTCGAAGACACTTGTGAGACGGGTCAGTTGTGATCCGACCTGCATGCCTCATTGTCCTCAAGCCCCCACAACGCGGCACAGAGATTGAGGCCAACATGGAAGTGACAAAAATTGCAGTTCCACCCTCATCCACTAGGGGCTGGTGTCAGAAGCGAGCAAATCCTCTGACTCCCATGTTAAAAATACCAATTTCACAGCAGAAATAAACATGTTTACAGTCTCCACCTCATGTTTTTCGGTAAGTAAAATTATATTTATGTATTTTAGGTCACTG
This sequence comes from Nothobranchius kuhntae, assembly GCA_006942095.1. Lineage (NCBI taxonomy): Eukaryota > Metazoa > Chordata > Actinopteri > Cyprinodontiformes > Nothobranchiidae > Nothobranchius > Nothobranchius kuhntae. Next base: position 447,253 of record SSNQ01034591.1, on the reverse strand, counting down.
CCGAGCTGAGCTTAGATTTTAACATGTACTGTTTAACCATGAAATTTAAATGTAATAGGGTAAACCCCAGTGCATTTAACATAATGCTGCACTTTAGAAAATGGGTTGAAATATAACATGTTGGTGGAGCTGGGTTCCCACTATCGGCTTGTGGAGCTCTCGGGAGACCGATGTTTTCCACCCGGTTCTCCCCAGCGGTCAGCCCGGCGTATCTCTGACTCAGAAGCTCTGGTGTTGTGCACAGTTAACTCCGGTTGTAGCTAGGTTGCTACCTCCGTTAGCTTAGCTCCCACCTCCACATTAGCTTTGGGTTAGCTTCAGGTTAGCTTGTAGCTAGTTCGACCGGGTGTCGTCAGTTGATCCCAGCCTTACAGCCCCACCCTCAGCTCCTCCTCTCTTCCCTTTTATGGAATTGTCTGGGCTTGACGGAACCTGTGACACGGTCAAAATGGCGGTGGTGGCCACCTCCCATTTTAGCTCAAAAACGTGTTATTGGAGACTATGGAAATAAATTGTCCAGTATGTATGTCGATGGTTGTCCTGGAGGTGTACAGGTCCTGTATGGAGGGGAGTTAGCAGTGGGAGTGTACAACCCGCTGCAGCATCTTCTTGTCCCTGGTGGTAGCTCCAGCTCACCTCAAAGTCCAGGCTCTGAAGAGCTAGCAGCCATGACGCATGCGTGCGTTGGTCATCACACCCTCTCTGATGCGTTGACTGTTCAGGAAGGCGAGTGGCTGATGTTGAGGTTCAATGATGGTTTTCTGTCCACCGATGTAGTTGGACCGCTCCCATGGTGGATAGCAAAGCTTTTCCACAGTCAGAGTATTTTAACTCCGGACCGAACGAGATCTTACTAGCATAGGCTA
>SSNQ01034591.1:433887-438887 GCA_006942095.1 Nothobranchius kuhntae | reverse complement strand
TGCAGATTGGAGACGACCCATAGAAGCACTGATTTGATCTCATTTCAGAGAAAAATAGAACAGGTCAGATGTACCTAATAAATAAAATTACTAACAAACTCAGGAATCTTTCTTTGCTTCACTGTTCTGGTGCTGAGAATATCACTAATGCGGGTTAAAGGAGATACACAGATGAATGCACCTCTTATTTATTATTTGGAGACTACATTTACTGCAGCTGGCAGAGGCAGAGATTTTTGAAACACGAGTTTACAGAATCATTTTAAATGTTAATAGGGGAAGACTGCAGGAGGGAGCGGTAAATTACAGGGGGTCCCCAGCAAAAACAAGAAACTACGAGTCTGATGAAACCCGCTGGTTTTCCATCAGGCAGTCACGGGGCAGCTCCAACGACCCAGTGGCTGTGCTGGGTCAATGTTATCGAGCTCAGTCCGGTACCGGCTCGGCCGTGAACGAGCCGAGGCGACGTCGTGCTCTGCTTTAGAAGAGGTGTTATTTTCCCGCTTCAGAAGAAGCGTCCAACGTGTTTTTACGCTTTCTCCGAGACATGTCACGTCGCTAAGTTGTTAGCGCCGCGTGCTAACGCATCAATAGTGCAGCGTAGCCTGCTGGAGGTTTTAAGGGTTCAGATGAAACACCCGACCTCTCAGGCTGCTCACACATCGATCTTAAGTTGTCGCTGTTGCGCTCACGCCGTAATACAGTATTAGATGCTGTTAAAGTCAGACATGAGAAAATAAATTTTACATGAATAAGTGATGATTAGCCTGGTGGGGGGAGGAGAACCTGGCCTAGTAAGCACTGGAGGAAACCCTGTCAAGATCGTCAACACTCGTTTATCTTAACGCTACTGAAACATGTAAACCAAAAAGCATTATATCCACTGCTACCTTTCTCATTTTAAACTCAGTAACTTCGCCTTGCCCTGCCTGCTCCTTGCTACCTGCCGGCTGTGATCACAAGCGACAACATAGTAGTTCCCGCTGCTTCTTCGGGAAACAGCGCAAAAAAAAAAAATCAAACTTGGGATGTTGTAGGCGTGGTGGTGGGATGTCAGCTGTGGCCGGCCGCCACGGCTACACCTATGTAAGGGACACCCTGGTAACTGTTGAGGATGCTTTTGTGGGGCCGCTGGCCGCATCGAGGCTTGCTTTCTGTGGCTTTGATGGCAGATTAAAGGTCAAGTCTCAGGACTATTGAATTAAAAAGGAGAAGATCAGACCTTCTGGGTGCTTCAGCACAGCTCCACCCTCCTGATTCCCCCCTGAGGCATTAGCTTCTGTTGTCCACCTCAAACACAGTGACCTTCTCTGACTGACTGCTTCTGTGTGATCGCAGGAAACAAGATGGGAGTGAGTCTGGAGTGTCTGCACCACTAGAGCCCACAGTCACACACACCACCTCACCGCTCCACAAGGTAAGGGGGTGTTTCATCTGAACTATGAGCCCTGACCTAACCTGTGTGCCCCCCTGAGATCTTTTGTTTCACGTCTCTTCTCATCCTGTCTCCTCCGTCTGGAAACACTTTCTCAGTTCAGCGCTTGTCTTTATTTCTCATTAGGAATCGATTCTCTTCTGCAAGCACAAGTTCTGTAATTAGAACAGCCTCTCTGTGGTTATTGCGTCTGACTGACTCCATCAATAAGATGCCTATTTTAGTGGGAAACAGCCTGATTCTGACAGTCTGAGGCTGAGCGACATCAAAGCTGATGACACTGAATCTCTGTCATCATCAAAGGTGGAGGACCAAAGTAGGCGGCAGAGATTTCGTCTAGGCTCCGTTCTTCCTGAAACTGATTTACAGTTCATGAGGAGTTTGGACCATCCACAGTCAGTTTCAGCATGACGTCATAAAAACCTGGCCTGCATGGTGGCTCCGTCGTTAGCACGGCTGCGTTTGAATCCTGGCTGTGGCGTTTCTGCGTTGAGGTCTACTCGGGCTCATGTGGGTCTAACACGCACACTGGGCTCATTTACTTTATCGGTATCTTGAACGTGGTCAACGCTTTGGGTAGAAAATGTGATAAATAACAAATTTAAAAAATCTGCACTGTAAACCCAAATGTTGAAAATAATCAAATATATTGAGTAGGTGACACTCATGAATAAAAAAAAAGTTTTTAGAACTCAAATGTGTAGAGTGAGTTCAATCTTTTCCTTGTTTTAAGTAAATAGAAATCAAAAATTTTAATTAATCTAAAAAAATATTATTAGTGAGCATAACTTAAATAAATCAGTAAAGAACTTAAAGGAACTTTACAGAGTTTTGAATTTTTATGTTCGCGATTGCCCCCTCAGGCCAAAAGCATAATGGCAGCTTCAATAGTAGGCTCGTGCACGAGGCGCGCATGCTGTACGTGCACACTCCTTAACGAAAATAACAGCTGAGACAGTCCCGTGTGTGTGTGTGTGTGTGTGTGTGGCCCGGAGGACAGAGGACAGGAGAACACGCAGCTAATTAATTAAATAATGTGGTTCTGTACCTTTCTCTTCAGCACAGCCGACAAAGGTTTATGATGGGTCAGTCCTCCTGCATGCTCAGATCATTCCCTTCCCTTGTTTGAAAATTTGTTCTAAAATGAAAGTTGAACCCACATCTTTTATCTGTGAATTCAATGTCGTTCGGCGAGTCTCAAATAAAAATTTGGGCATCTTACTGTAAAAAATATACCATTAAAGTAAAAAATAAACTCTAAATAAACTATGTTCACATCCAGAATCAAACCCAGCTCTTCTGCACGAGTCCGACGTCTTACTAGGTGAGCTACAGCACCAGTGACGTTGTTTGTATCTGTAACATTCATATCCTTGATGACAGCTGAAACGTCAAACCAAAGAATGGCTCGGAGTGAAAATGGCTATTTTGTTGCTAATTAGCAGGAAATCTCTAGAAGAAAGTTCTACAGAAAGTAGCTAAGGGTCCTCAGAAATGTAGCTAGCTTTGTCACTAGGCGTTAGGAACAGCGACAAAGTGGCACTGCCTCTCTCTCTGCTGCTAAAGCTACGGATAGCAAATGCTACGGGCTATGCCTGAGCGTGAACGCGCATGAAGCAGCCTGCTCGACCCGAGCATCTCTCTTTTTCTGTGATTTTACAGAAAAACAGGCAATCACAGTAAAAATGCCAGGGCTCATTCTACAGGACCAGGGCATTGCAGGAGAACGTATGAAGAAGACATTTATTATTTCTATACATGTTTTGGCTGTCACACTTCCATAATGCCCTTTTAACTTGAATGAGTAATATGAACAACAAATATTAATTTATAATTTTATGTTTCTATACTATTCTTTTCATCTTCATGTCAACTTAAAGTGTGTCTGATAAACAGACTTATATATTTCTTAAAATATTTGTGGATCTATAGAAAAAACAAGCACAAACAAGCAATTTTGATGGATTTCAGGCACAACAGAGAACTGGTGGGTGAGGTGCATTGTGGGTAGTCATGCTTTTAGTTATTTTGTTCTATTTTGGGGTGTTTATGCATGTTTATTGTGGGGCATTGTTGTTCTTAGTTATTACTTCATTCAGTGCTGAAAGTGTGGTGCTACTTTTTGCATCACGTTGGCACCATAAGCAAGGAGGTTGGCCAAAGGAATGACCACTCTGTGCCGTTCCACTTGCATTAATAGTGTGGTGGTTCACACTGGATGTTGTTGACTTTGGCTTTGGATGCTTCCCTCTCACTGGCTGGCTGGGAGCAACGTATCTTGGTTAGTGTAGTACAAGTTTTTTGAGTTATATCAACTTATCAAGTTTGAGTATATTTTCCAAATAATATGAGTTGAAAATCTTGAGTGAATTACTCCCCAATTATAAATCGAGGAACATGAATAATTATAAGATAACAGAGATAATTTAAGGCAACTGCAAATGTAACTTTTATTTTATGTAAACTTGAAATATTTATAAACATCACTTCAATATTTGTTGTAATCTGTTACAAAATCATGTTTGAGTTCTGTGAACTTACTAAGGTTTACAGTGTGTTCATCTTCAGGGACAAAGTCGTAATAATCCAGGCAAAAATAAAAGGCAACATCGGTTTCAGTACCGCGGCACCAGGAGCATCCATCCGGCTGCAGGAGTCGAAGCTTTTGCACATCGGACAAGTGACACATGACTACCTACCTGGGATCTGTTGCTGGTTGGAGATGATAAGAGGATAAAGGCCCACTCTGGACAGGTTTATTCTTTAAGGTTTCTCCAATCAGCTTGTACCTGAGCCCTAACCCTGCAGCTTCCAGTCACACCTGCTGTTGCCAGACTAGCTGGACGCGTCTAGACATTTGCTGATGGATTTGACGTTAAATAAGAGAAGAATGAAAGACTCGAGCTGAATCTGACATCTGCAGGATGAAACCTCGACACTGTGGCCGAGCGGGACAAGACTCAGAGGAGAGTGTGGCTTTAGTCAGAAAGCGGGTCAATCTGCAGGTTTTAGCATCTCCTTCATCCAGACCTATGAAAGCATTAAAAGCATCATCATTTCACCAGGTTAAGGTGTGGTTCTGCAACAAAACACCGTCTCATCAGTCACTAGTGCTGCCTCGCAGCATCCCACTGCACAAGGAATTTCTGTCTTACAGACGTCCACGCTCTGGGCATCTGAAGAAGGTTAGGGTTCCTGCTACCAGTGAGGAGGAGAGCGGAGGAGCTGCTGACTGTGACTGAAAGGTCTCAGCTTCACCGGCGGCCCTGTGTGGTCGCTGCTGCCGGGAGACGCCCTCACGCGTCCTCCTCTCAGGTCTTCTCTGGACAAGTGACTTCCACTTGGACTGCAGGGATGTAAATGTGTGACGTGAGATAAAACAAGCTGGTTAGTCAAAGACAGACCTGGAGAACATTTGAGCTGATGACATGCAGACTAGACTAGACTAGACTAGACTAGACTAGACTAGACTAGGGAGACTAGGGAGACTAGGGAGACTAGACTAGACTAGACTAGACTAGACTAGACTAGACTAGACTAGGGAGACTAGAAGGCGCTTTTATGA
>SSNQ01034591.1:428887-431387 GCA_006942095.1 Nothobranchius kuhntae | reverse complement strand
AAGGCCCGATTTCTCTCTGGAGGTTGGGTTATTTTGCTGATCACGTTATCTGCATTCATTCATTCATTCATTCATTCATTCAACCACAACATGAACAGAAAACAGCACGAAACACCTTTTTAACGTGGCTATGAAATAAACACGTGTCCTCAGCAGAGCCAGGGAGCACCGAGCTGCAGGATGTCCGTAAGGAGCAGCACTCGTGCACCAGCCACAATACAAATAAAGCATCCTGATTCATCCACAGCTCATCATCATTTAAGAGCCTGTGGTAGTCTGAATGAGTGAACGCACGAGCAGACAGACGTGACCCAAACTAACAGAACACATTGCTTTATTGATGAAACATGAACTTCTGCTCCAACAACTCAGCATGTCCTCCCCTCTCCCCAGACCCCAGATTTATTTGAAATGATTGAGAGGATGCAGGTAAGGACACACTGGTCTGTGGTTTGTCTCGGCTCGCTAAGATGACCTCACTAGCACCTCTCGCTGCTCCAGCGCTGCTTATCGTTTTCTGTTTTTCACAAAGGAAATGGCGTGTAGTGTTCAGAGGAGCTGGACGTTGTGCCCTTCCCTTTTCTCCTCCTTTCTGCTGACATTCTGGTTGGAACTCTGGCTGATGGTGCTGAGTGCTTATTGGCTGTCCCCTGCTTTCTACAGACGTATTTAACCACACCTGAACAGATAGTTTAGGGTGTTTACACGGTGACGCGTACGCATCAGTCAGTAGTGACTTTCAGCAGCTCCAACATCAGTTATGGGTTTAAAAACAAAGTGTTTGTTGTTGTTGTTGTTGTGATGAAGATTTATTTCAGTCAGACTTTGGACGGATGACATGATTGTTGGAGGCATTCCATTCCGTGACTTCCATCTAACCCCCAAATTCCACTACCTCCGCTCCGGTCCGCCCCCGCCCTCCACAGCCGCTCGCTTCCGAACTCAATTTTTACTGGTACCCGCTCTACAACGGCTCCTCTCCGGTGCGGAGACCTGAGGGGGGCAAACAAGCATGCGCGGGATTTTCGAGATCTTGCGATACAGTCCGAGCAATAAACGCGGAAGTTAGATCCAAACACCCGTTGTGTTAGCCTGGCAAGCCAGACTAAATAAATGTATTATTTAGTCTGGCCACACTCCATGGACGGCTCTCGGTTGTGGGGCGGGTTCTACCGTTGTCTTTCAAATGATCTCCGCATTCCACTGGACAATGAATGTGACATACTCTTGTTTCACTCTGTTGCATCATCCCACCCACCAGGCATATAGAGGGCCCTGATTGGCCCACAAAGCAGATAAAGCTCTGTGATTTGTTCACTAAGCAGATAGAGCACTATGATTGGCCCACCATTATGGACCAATCACAGCTCTTTATGTGTTTGAAACCCCTCTAGAGAGCTGTGATTGGCTAGCCAGAGACCTGGCAGGAGCTGCGGAGGTTCCAATGGAGCGTGCCTAGACCATTCTTTGCCAAGCAAGAATTTGGTCTAGTTCACTAGGCTACCGTTGTGTGGGAGAGGCATCGAAATGAACTGTTTAATCTGCCCATCATTTGTGTTGAGAGATCAGCAGTGTTTGGATCAACAAAGTGTGACTGCTTTGATAGTAGAAACTGTATTTATGGCTTATTTTTGTGCTTTTAAACTTCAGCCGCCATTGATAGTTGTTAAAAGTTGTTAAACCTGTGCATATGAAACAAAAAACGCCTTTTGTTTATCGATTTATTGTGAAAAACGGAAGTTGAGCTTGCTCCTTTTCCTGTTGGGTCGTTGTGATTTCTGTCCATTTACTGCGGAGGTGTTCCGGCGTCCGGCAAAAATAGGATCGATCCTATTTTGCCGGACGCCGGAACAGAGGGCGGCACACTGCGCTGCACTGCCGGAGCACGGCCGCAGTAGTGGAATTGCTCTGATTGACTACAACGGGACCGATTTTGCTCCGGCGTTCGTGTCGGAGCGGAGGTAGTGGAATTTGGGGGTAAGACTAACCCTAACCTGAACGAACCCGAACTAACCTGAACTAACCTGAACTAACCTGAACGAACCTGAACAAAACTGAACTAACCTGAACGAACCTGAACAAAACTGAACTAACCTGAACTAACCTGAACGAACCCGAACGAACCCGAACTAACCTGAACGAACCTAAACCTAAACTAACCTGAACTAAAACCCCCTAAAACCAGGTTAGGGGTTTGGTGTTGTGTGGACACGCCCACACAGTACAGGTTACGGTCAAAACGTGTCCACTTTAACACATGAAGACAAGTACACGGTGTACACACACACACACACACACACACACACACACACACACACACACATTTTGAGCTTGGGTTAGATTTCCACACGTCTGCTTTGTGTTCGATGCTCCTTGCAGCCACTCTCGACTCTGCGCCGTTCCCGTCTTGTATCTTATTCCGGGTTTTCCCATCTGTCCTTTTTTACTTGGCCTTGTTGCTTGTTTCCTGGGAAATGTGAGTTAGATCCTTTGTCTTTGG